>JBBMOY011101442.1:0-17369 GCA_037951405.1 Platydemus manokwari
AATAATAATAATAATAATAATAATAATAATAATAATAATAATAATAATAATAATAATAATAATAATAATAATAATGGGTTTACTAACACAATTTAAAGCTAAAAATAAACAAGTAGGCTAAAAATTCCCCCATAGCATCATTAACAAGTCTAATCAGTTAAAAGCACATCAAACGATAAAAACCTTAAACAAATAAACACTAAAATCTATCTAGAAAAACAATGAAAGTTCAAATAAGCTATGTTATTTTAAAGCTCGGTCAATACTTGTAATTAGCCGACTTGATCAGTAAAAATCAAACATAATTGTCTAAGCTATATGATTTACTTGCATTTGACTTACAGAGTATAATTATATATTAACTTTATAAATATTATATTCACGTCTTATAAATAACTAGACTATATTATATTATATCAAGTAATTATCTACCTTACATAGTCCATAATAATATAAATCATAACGTTATAATATTATTAATTATAATCAAATATTATGAGTTTATTAAATTTTATTATTCTTTTTATTGTAAATAATATTCTTAGTTAGAAAATCCATTACAGAATAATAATATTCAGAAGATGAAGCTAGTATTGCTAATACGTACAATTTTCTAATATATATTCGACATAGAATAAGCATAAAATATTCTAAATTGCATGCTTATTTTGAACGTATTTTGGTGATTGGTTTTCCCGGTTTATTTGTAAATTAATCGAAAAGGGTGAAATAATTTTGAGATTGAGTCTATGAATCAGTTCTAGTGATCAGTGTATAGTCTCATGAAAAAGATAAAAAGAAAACAGAAATAGGTTAAAGTTATGAGCAAGACTAATATATAAGTTGTTTATGTCGAAATTATCTCAATTCTATTCTCCTTCACTTCGGGATATTGAAAAATTAGCGTTTGAATCAATTTAAACAACAGATATTATAGTATACTATTTTTGTGTTTCTGAGGCTGTATAATTTATCAATCCAATCACAATAACACACATGGTTTAAAAATAATATCTTAATGCTGTAAATGGATTCAAGTCTTTCAAAATCATTGAAATAACTTGCCCGTATCGATATCTGTATGAACCTCTCAAAGTTGGATCGAAGCCACTTTGTTAATAAATTTTGTTATTCCATTATCCAGCTAAATTTTCCTGTTATGAAAATCTTCTTAATATTAAATATATATATCAATTTTTACTCTCTGCAAAATAAAAAAATATCGAAGAATTGTAAATATTAAAGAAGACGGTTTGATTTCATGACCACTTTTCATTTAGGCTATTTTTAATATATGATTTTCAGTTTAATTCAATATTTATATATGTCAAATGTAACCAGAAGAACATTCCGATGTGAATGGTCAATAAAATTTATAAAAATAACAAGTACAACTCACCGTAAAATATTTGCATTGAACTTGTTGAATGAAGCCATTGCTATTAGACCACCCCATGCGGGTCCTAATGAATAAAATATTTGTGTGGCTGCAGTAACCCATATCTAGAGAAATTCTATCGATAATCATAAAAAATAACTGCTTTGCAATAGACCTTCATGCTTAGAAGAGTCTTCCACTGAGGAACAAGATAGAACTTTACTCCTAACCAAGATCCTGGAAGGATAGCTCCTTGAATGATAATAACAGTTAACAGTATATAAGGAGCCAGTGCTGTCACGTAAACAACCTTTAATGAAGATAGCATTCTAACAACAAAGAATGAAATGAAAAATGATGTTTACTTTTCCAACAGATTTGACACTGTTAATGAGACATACATATGTCAGTAACCAGGCCACAATAAAACAGATAAGAATATGATTGTTAAATCCTCCCAAATGATTGATGCTCGTTGAAATATTCAAAGTATTGTACCTAAAATATGAAAGTACAATTCAATGTGTATAAAGAACATTTGCGTTCTGAAAATTTGTATATTTATATTATTATTTATATCGATTAACTCCATTGTAAATTGATTCTAACAACTATTAAACTAATATCTGACGTTAATTTATTTTATTTATAAATACTGGGTTGTTGCATAAGTTCCTGCTGTTTTTTCGATATTTATTCTCAAAGAAGTCAAAGAATTTTAACAGCAAAAATAATAACACTTCAAAAAATTGTGTACTCTTTTCTTCATTGTTCGCTACTTCTTCCCATCTCCCCACCAGTTTTTTTATTCCATTTCGCCAGAAATCCTTAGGTCGAGTCTCGAAGAAGTTGTTAAGCCACTTCTCAAGATGATCCTGATTTTCGAATCTAAAACCCCGCATTTCATTTGAAAGGCAGCGGAAGAGATGGTAATCTGTCGGAAGGAGGTCTGGGGAATAGGGAGGATGTTGAATGACCCCCAGCCGACCTCTTCTATTTTTGGATGGGTTCGTGCGGGACCCAAACTCCAAGCATTTGAGTGAAACCCATCGACTGAGGGTGGCGGGAAATTGTCTCAAAATCACAATTCATCTTTTAATCCAATTCTCTGCATGTCTGGCGATCATTTTCCTTCAAAAGATCTCCGAGTTGGTCCTCGTCCATCTCAATTGGTCTTTCGGAACGAAGAGCATTGTTGAGGTCGAAATTATCGTGTTTGAACCTGGCAAATATATCTCGGCACAAATATCTCTGGTAGCTTCACTTGTTTTTTGACCTCGATGAAAGGCGAAAAGAAAGTCTTGACGAAAATGCGACTTTCTATTTGAAAAAAAAATTATATATGCAAAAACGATTACTTTAATCATGTAGAGCATAGCACGGGCTTTCTAATGGTATATAACACCTCGACAAACATCAAAAGTGTTTGTAGAACAAAGAATTCGGCGGGAACTGATGCAGCAACCTAATATCGAGATTTGTGACAGAAAATTGAAAATATAAAAATTTGATAATTAAAGTTAATACTAACGTAGTAGACCCATATATGGACGAATTTTAAAATAATGAATTTGGAAAATAATATGATCAACAATACTTTTATATAAAATTCTTAAAAATCGATGATATTTTTCACTTTTATTTTTTATTTTGATTATCAAAAACAATTCATAATACAGATAAATTATTCAAAATTATTGATTTATTGAAAAATCGTTGTCAATGACAACTAGTGCTCTATATTAGCCAAGTCATGAACATAGCATGGACCAACTTCATATTTGTCGGATTTGAACTGCTGTCATTATAGCTCATTCCACTTAGAGCTCGGCGTTATTGATCAAAGTTTTATTCAGATTTCAACCACATAAAGATATACAGCTTTACTTTATTCAAATCATTTATTATTTTTACGTCAATTGCTAATTATGAAGTACACAATTTTTCTATACGAAGTTGTTTCACAGAGACAGTTCATCAAATTAAATAAATAACTAGTGACGCTATTATTAACAGATCAAATGAAATTCAAAATTAAGCCAGATTACAATCAATCATGATTTAAACCTGTGGCCATTCTACCATTTAACTGTATTTCGATCGTTATTTCGATTTGAACGTATTTTTGAACTGAATAATATTATTTTATTTTATTTTAAATTACTTGCGACATAATGACCATCTTCCAATGAAAAATCTTTATATATTTCAAGTGATTTATCGATCTGTTTTAAAAATCGACATTTATCCGAAAAAAAACAAACACCAATACAAATCAAAAATTAAATCAAGCTGACAAGGCTGAATTTCTCATGCAAATTGGTGCTGATATTTATACCAAAATATTTAATTGAGTTTTAATGTGAAAAATCAATGTCATCGCCATAAAAATGTTAGAAATATGAGGAAGATTTTTTGGATTATTTGTGACAATAAATAATTTCATCAAACTATCAGTATATAAATAATTTTTAATTATCTACCAAACATTAACTTTTTGATGGTGATTGTGAAATATTTCCAGCCCACTATTTTCAAAAAAATGTAGTCTGCTATAATAAATTACGACTAATCTAGCTGTGTAATAATATTTACTAATATCAACATTGAATACAAAAATTTCTAAAAAAAATTCCATCAAATGATAAAAAATGAAGTTCGAATTTAAAATAAACATAAGGCAGTCCTGTCGAAGAAAAAACATCTGTTCCATTGGAATCTGTACATCAAATCTACATTGCAAGTGAACAAATTACAGAAAATAAACACTGCTAAGTGCAACGAAGCGATTCGCGTGGCCAACATTTACATTATAATAAACGTACATTTTATGTGTATTGCGTATGATTGATCAAACAATTCATTCATCAATCAATTCATTGACAATGTGCATAAATTACGATATAAACAACCTTTGAAAAAATCGAGATATTCGAAACTACTTCATGCACTTCTAAACTCCTAGGTATCACCCTAGACATAAGCGAAATATCCATAGTTTTTGTAGGATCTGCCTTATTTCGGTTATTTTTTAGTCTTTAGTTTATAAAATATATTACTGGGCCGTTATTCGATAGAATACTTCTCGGTTTATAAATTATTTTGAATCGAAATCTCCAAATATCAAATAACAGCCGGGCGATATATTAAAATGACTTGTAAATTCAGATTGGTCAGTGCGATCACTGAAACGATATTAAAGATCATTCATTGGAAATTAAAATCATGCTTTTAATCGATTTCTGAGAACATGTAATCCCTTATGATGATGAAATATACCATTTAGTGCATATAGGTTATTAGGCATGTCTCTATAAGATTTACTTATGAATATAATTAATCATACATCTGACATGTTGAATGATTTATTTAGTTTTATGTCACTAGATGATATCGTTTGGTCCTACACTTAACCAAACATTGGCCTTTATCTGACTTTCAATAAAAAATAAGAAGCTTCACTGAGACAAATATTTATTTGGTTTTGAATTTAATTTTCTTTTTCATTCAATCTTCTAATTATGGCAATAACTACAAATTTACTGATCATCCTTTCTCGTTTTTAGTGGTCAATTATTTTTCCATAACTTATATTGATTACAAGTCACTGATTTACTTCAATCGGTTAACGAATATTATTATCCTAATTCACCTTTCGACATTCATAATTTTCCTTTATGCAATGTTTGGATTATGCCAATTATATTTAATACTAATTTGAGTTCTCTGCTGCCGATTGAAGCGCAATATTAATCCAACGCGTGTGAATTATAAAAAATCAAAATAAAGCATAAAGTTTGAATCGATATTTCCTTATTAAGATTAATAAAATATACACTGTTGTCTAACATGATTCCCTTTACAAATATTATTGTACTATAAGAGTTCAAGAAATACTGATGACAATTCCACAATAATTATCGTTATTGGTTAAATCGTTTATTATATTTATGATGAACTTTTAATAAATTTATGAGTGACAGTCACAAATTATTCAGAAACAATCGCTTTCAGTGAGATGCCACCACAGATTATGAAAATGATTGTGTATTTAATAACAACAACTCAATATCAACAATAAGAACAAATTAATAATTAATCCACATTATTAAAATTGTCTAAGAATAAATTCAACTAAAATAAATTTGAAATGAAATCATGAAATCACTATGAACCGTAAGAAATGCCTATTTCCCACACATTAAATGTGATTCCGATAAACAATAACATCAGGACACTGTAAGAGGTCGATGTGTTATCGGCTAGTACACAAACTATATTAGAATTATTTTATTATTCAAGTGAAATATTTCATTTCTATCCAAAATTCTTTATCAAATATCATAAAAACGAAAATAAAACATTAAAAGAAAAAGCGAGTAGCAACAAACTTTCTAGATGTCTTAAAAATTCTAATTATATTAAACAGAAGATTCAATGAACAAAACCATATTTTAAAATATGTTGAGGACTTATCATAAATGTATTTCTCATTAACCAGAAAGAAGACAGTAAAAAAGGCAGCTTTAAAAATAGGGGAAGAGCATATCCCACACAAGATCGACTGAAAGGCAGAGATAGAATTGATTGTATGATTTAACTAGCGAATTGTGTCATAGAACAATCAAAGGAAAGAATTATGAGCATTCCATATTTTAATGTATGGGCATCTCGATTATCAATGTTTATGAATAAATATTTGTAGTATCTGAAACATATTATTTCTATTCCTACACCTAAACTGTATGACTTTTCACCAAGAACTGTAAAAACGATTAAAGAACGAAAAATCAACTTCAATTTCATCAACGTCTCAATTGATAACAGATGACAAGAGTTTACCTAGAAGAATATTTCTTGTATTTTCCTTTTAATATGAAAATAATAACCAATAATAAATGATTTGTATCGATTATGAAGTGATAATCTCAAAATTAATGCCTGATTTAAACAATCATTATAAATGTATTACTTTGCTAAAAACACGTACGGTAATTCTATTCCCACCTAAATGTGATTGAGATTATAACTCTTCTTGAATTTTAACAATCAAACCTTTCGATTTATCATTCAAAATGTATTCATATTAGTAATATATCGGGTCGACACTATAGATCAAGGAATCAATTCAGCTCTTTGATTAAAAATGAGGATAACTATACCAAATCGTGATACTCTCGCAAACATATTACAATATATTATGCATATAGCTCTTATGAGAACGATATTCCGACAATTACAACAGTCTTAAGCTTATCCAAAATAGTAAGTGATAGTAAAGCTCATTGAAATGGCTGTTAGTTCGAATCCACAGGTTCTATCCTATAATGATGAGTAGAAAGAACTTAGAAACCCGAATGTCAGTTGGAATTTGGAAAGATAAAGGAAAGGAAGCCTTGTAAGGAAATTGGTATGAATGACCACTTCATGATAAACATCAACTTCTTTATTATTTAACAAAATCAATCAGTAAATTTCCTTGAAATTAATGTTCTGATTCTGCATTCTTTTTCATCGTCAAAATCATTACATTGTAAAATCATAAAATGGATTTCCTTATTCAGATCAGTTAATATAAAAACGATATAATATCTATTAATAATAATACAAACATCTAGTCAGCCTAGTTTATAAACATTATTTATTATCATTATTTCAATGTTAAATCAATTATTGACAAGCCATTTATAAACAAGAGATTTTTCATTTGATAAATTATCGACAAAATTTTAATTATATTTATAATTAGAATAATAATATATTATCAAAAAAATACAAATTGACACTAACAAATAAAATTCCTCTGAAGACGAGCGCCATCGAACCGTTGAATTATCGATATCGAAACTAATATTTTTCAAGTCAATGAACCGTGCATATGACAAATTATTCTGTGAAGAGAAAAAAAATTTCGTCATGATTTTCAGTGGTTAAAATAAATATTTTGTGTCAAACTTGAACGATTTCAGTGAAACTATAACAATATTTGGTGTTCCATGAATTTTTACAATTACTCCATGGCAAAACCCATTGGAATGACATTCCAAGATAATATAGAACCCATGCTATTATGATATTATAATAGAGACTAAGGAGACCTGATATGCATACCATACTCCATCCCAATCCTGTGGAAATTAGAAGTCAAAAAGAAGGAAAAAACATAATCAAAAATTTATCATTTACAAAAGTAAAAACATTAATTAGTTTTCAAAACAATTAACCCGCAAAAATTGGAGCGAAATTCCATATTCCTGTTGGACTCAAACCGGTGAATTGTCCAATCGATACTTCAGATAGAAACATCGGTACACCGCAAATAAACAGAAAAAAGAAATATGGAATCAAAAATGCACCTGTTTAATCAGAAACACAATCATGATCTTACAATTCGAAAATTTATTCATCACCACTAACCTCCACCATTTTCCATACAAAGATAAGGAAATCGCCATATATTACCAACACCAACTGAATATCCAATGATACTGAGAATAAATTCAAATTTATTGCTCCAAAGTGCACGCTGCTCACTCATATTTTTAAACAAACTTATTTCTTCTCCTTTATTGTAATGATAACATCATATATTAATCTATAATTTTATAGATGTGTGTATGCATAATTTCAGTGATAATAAGTTACAACATAATTATTTAATATGAATTTACAGATTGATAAACAAATACTAATTGACTTTTCGCAATCAGATAATGAATATGAAAAAATAATTTATTATAATACTTCATAATATAAAGAACTTCATAAAGTAAATCTTTTTTATGTATACAATTATAAGGACTGAATAACGAAATTGTCTTTTGATATTTAGATTATCGTTTTTATTTAGTTTTAAATATATTAAAGACTATTGCTA
This sequence comes from Platydemus manokwari, assembly GCA_037951405.1. Taxonomy (NCBI): domain Eukaryota; kingdom Metazoa; phylum Platyhelminthes; order Tricladida; family Geoplanidae; genus Platydemus; species Platydemus manokwari. Next base: position 8,256 of record JBBMOY011101442.1, read on the forward strand.
TTATTAAAATAAAAGAATATCAAATAAGAAGCTAGCATAAAACTAAATTGCGACTATTATATAGAAAATTAATTTTTAACATTATTTTTGATTTTATTTATAGCTTTTTGAATGTTTCTGTATTTTTTAGATGTTATTTATTCAGCAAGTGATTTCGATATTTAAATAGTCATTACTCAAATAACTAATTCAATTTATTAAAAAACATATCTATTGTTTCTATAAAAGCCCTTTGGTGAGATTTTTTAATTGTATCTTATTTTATTGGTTTAAATGATTTTGAATATCCAGTCAACTTAATTCTTTAGCTACTCTTTTATTTATTGAATTTTTAATTTTCTAATGTTTATACTGTTATCGGGTGAATAAAGGCGAAATCATGCTATCACCTAACCAAACCAACTGTCAACTCGAACCTGCTATGCTCAACCAATACTTATTAAAAATTTTCGTTCAATAATGGTAATTGAATTACTTTTAGGAGAATTCTTACTTGAAAACTTTTAAAATAATCAAAGAGTATGTAGTTAAACATTTAAATATTATATAAATCTCGAGAGAATTGGTTGTTTTAAAATATATATAAGGAAAACCAATTTTAAATCAAAACTCTCTTATTGAACCTGCGCTTTTAATCTAAGCATGCCAGAAGGAAGGACGAAATATCAGATGGGCCTCAGATAGTGGAGAATAAAGAAAAAACCAACAGGACATTTAAATTTTGAACAAATAAATCAATAAACATTAAGCACACAAAATTAACACTATATAACGAATATGTTCTACTCATAAATTCGCTGTTTTTTGTGATTGGTCTTTTTTTTCATTATGTCTTTTTTTATTATGTCTTTTTCATTAGGTCTTTTTTTTCGGGTGCTGAACCTACTCATTTTGCAACGTTGATTCCGTATCAATTTGAATTAAATAATTTACAGAGATCGTCGAAAAACTATAACATAAAATTATAACAAAATCAGCTAACTTAAACAATAAAAATACATATTTAATATATTATATAACATCGAAATTTAAATTCATCATAAAATGTGCAATATCAATCTTTTAATAAGTATTTTCCAAAAATTATCGATTCCTTTCTTTAACTTTCAATGACAATGTTTTCAACGGCTGTGCGGCTTCGTATATTGCTTCAAATGACAAATATTCGTGCATGACTGGTTTCGTGGAGGGAGAATTTAAAAATTGATAGACATTTTGAAGGAAATCTTTTACATTCAAATAAAATGATGCTCTTAAATCCGACAGATGACATCTTGTTTGCAATTTCAATAACCCTATCAGCAATTGTTTATGGTTGTCATGCCATTCAGGGCGTTTATTTGAAAACAAGAATTTGATCCGATCCAACGATTTTCCTGTTAATAATTGACTATTAAAATTAACGACATACTTAAATTTTGTTTCAATAAATAGCTCCTCAGCAATTGTTTTGAAGTTGTTCTGAAAATTACAATTCCTCATATTTCCCAACAACTTTTTGAGACTTTCATATGATGTTGTAAGATTTGATATTTGATCTTCAGAATATTCTTCATCACTATGCATTAAAATCACATGATCTACCAGATCCGGAAGATAATCTTTGATCTTCAAAAGATTATCGACAATTTTAGAAGTGAACCACAACTTTTCATTGAATATTTTTATAATAATTGCTTCAAAATTTTTTGTCAAATAATCGAAAACAAGACTCTGCGTTCTGTTGTCCTTGGCTTCTGTTTCACAGAGATACAACTCATCTATTTCATTGGCATCGTACGGGCAACTACCTTGAAAGATCATAAATTTTTCGGTGCATGTCCAGCATAATTTGTGATTACAGTTCGAAAATTTGGAATATTTCTTAATGTTTACCATTTCCAAACATATCAAACAAATATTGGTGCGACTGCTATCAAATTTCGGTTGAAGTAATATAAATATGGCTCTGTTGTCACTCAAAAATGATAAAATGGTTTTAATAAGAAGTTTCTTGATTTCCTTTGCAATTCTAATCTGACTTTCATAGTTTTGCTTAATTTCTTCGATTGAATACTTTAGATCGATGGTATTGATATCCAGATATGGCACTTCATTCCATATTATTTTACAAAGAAAATCTTCTATTATTTCAATGTTGTTTTCTTTGGCAATATTAAATTTTATTAGACGCATACTAGTATCAACATTTTCTTCCGATGAAAATTTAAGAGTTTTGGTTGCCGGAAGGCAATCGAATTTCCTTCTTATGATCCTGTTTTCATTACTTATAATACTTTTGTAGTTTAAGATATCAAAACCATTGATGGACGAGCTTCTTTCTAATTTGTCTAATACTTCAAAGACTCTATTAATTTTCTTAAAGAACAATTTTATAATTTCAGCAGCTTTCATGATGTAGTCATGCCAATAGTAGTCATTCTCCGTATAAAACTTATATGCTGCAATAGATTCGGTGAATTCTATATTTTCCAATGATGTATAACTAACATGGTGAATGGTTCTTCTTTCGATTGGACAAAGCACAATGTCTTTTGAAATAATTTCTTTTACACATGACTTACAGAATGTATGAAAACATTCGACAAATTTTACGTAATTACTGTTGCAAAGCTCATCATAGCAAATGGGGCAAACGTTGTCAATGTTTTCTGTTTCAATCATTTTAGATATTAAAATAATTGCTTGATAACTAGCATTTAAAAAACAAACATTTTTTTATTTTTATATTAATTAAAATATTTTCAGAAATTTTAGTATTTTTAATGTTTGATTATATGATGGAAAATTGTTGAATGAAACGATTATCTATTAAGATTCCCATTTTGATGAGTCCCATAGTTAGCCTACTCACCGATGTGGATTTTTAAAATTAAACCTCATCGACAAATAGAAATAAACGTTTTTAAATCTTTCTATTCTGTGGTGATTCAAATATCTGATTGTCGCAACTAATAGGTGTTGTGGAGTCCACGTGGACTGAAATTAACAGCAATATTTAAAATATATATAAAAATATGAATAATAGAATATAATTAAATTAAGAAAAAATATAATTAAAAATTAAAATTTTCAGTGTCAGAAAACAAGGAAAATTCGTTATTCAACTTTGTTGATGTGACAAAGCAAAATATAAATAGTAACGTCTGTTACCAAAAATAAACATACAGACCAAAATAGAATCAGATATTTCTAAAACCGAAATGTTTTTAAAAACTGAAGAAAATGTAAAAATGACAATAAAAAGTTCACATCAGGTTAGGCGAACTATATAGATTGCACAATATTATAACACAAATTATGAAATTATTTTTAAGCTACAAAATTTTACTAAAACTAGCTACGAAACTTTCTTAAACTTGATTACAGTCAATTTGTTATTGTACCACAGCAACTATTTTAGGAGTTGAGTATCTTTTCAAGAAAAAATTTTGTCAAGAAGAATTATTTTGAATTTTCTGTACCAATTAATTTTTCTACTTACTTAAACCCTAGACTATTTCCATAGCCATAAGATAATATTAAAATATGCTGCTTAGTTCCAAACACTGCACGAAACACAGTCACAAACCATGTGATTGACACTGTCTTTGTTAGGTCCTCTATCTTTAGTTACATTCATCATCTAAATTGTCAAAAGTTAGTATAAAGGCTTCAGATGTTAACAACCATATAGATAATTTAATTCGCTTCACACGTTTTTATTATCTAGGGATAATAAGGATAGCAACAGTGGTACCTATTAATGCCCTTAAACTTTGAGATCAATTACAATATTTACTTTCGGTTGATACGGATTTAGATTTTTATGTCAAAATGGATGACGTCCTTGAATAAAAGCCTCTAAGCATTAAGCTGGGCATAAAATAATCCACGATTTTTGAGAGAACACTGCCATAAATGATTTCTTTTTGAATAAATGAAGGAGTCTAATGGTTTCTTCAATTTTTGAAAAGGTTGATGTTCTAGCTGTCCTTCGGGTATTTATATTGTTTATTGATATGCATATTTGCCTATTGGAAATTTTGCACGATTAAAATTATATCATTTCATTGGACTTATTGGTTTTCACTGTGGAAATTTAATTGATTTAATTTGGGCTTGTCGAGGACTTCTCCGCAAACATAAGCACATCATTTCATAATATTGGAGATATATAAAATAATACACATTCCAAATAATGTTCTACATTTTTATAATCATAATTCGAAATTAACTTGTTACACATTTCGAACTATATTGATTAATAAAATAATAATGAGATTGTACAGATTGAAAAAAACCCTACTTAGCTAATGATAAAATAGTAATACTTTTATACACCAAACAATATTATCACACAAAATTGATTGTTAATCTTAATTTCTGTTTATTATGAACGCATCGCCGCGGTTCCCAACATCTTTATTTGAGCATATTATCGGTTATGATGACAGCTAACACTTGAAACATTTTAAGCATGACTCGGCCAGCAAGTTCGAACTGAAGGTTAGCCCATTCAGTGCTTGTCCATCAAACTATGATGTTAGAGTGAGGTGTGATAACTCATTGGAACAGTATTAACATGAATGTTAGAAAGGTTGTTAGAATTGTATCATTCAAAAGTGACAAAGTCAGACTAGTATAAAATAGCTAAGCATGTATCTCTTTTATATTTACGTTCAGGCGCTACGAAATATATTGTTAAAGAACAACATACGACATGTTCTTCTAATCTTCCTTCAGATGCCTTTTAAGGTAAACTATTTGAGAGTTAGAGTTCAGGACCCAAGTTACAATGCCTAACTCGAAACTGTAACATCAAACAATTTCATTTTGAAAATTGAAAGCAATTATTGAAAAAAGAGAAACCCAAACCAGTGTGAAAGACAATGTCTAATATTCTCGATGGATTCTACGATAGATATTAACACTTGTACCGAAGAATCAAAAATTAACTCTTATTATGATACATCTCGGATTTATATTAAAATTATTTTTTTATGTTCATTATCTGTCTGTATCTCTTAATCTTTATAGCATTGTCGTATCTTGTGGTTCTCAAAACCCAGATAGTATCATATATATATATATATATATATTTGCTAATAATTTATTTTTAACTAGAAAGATCAAGCTTTTGTGTGAAGACACGGCGATCGGAGGTGGAATAGTGCTTGATTATTTTGATTTTATTATGAATGAAATTTTCACCGTAAAAAAGTAATGAATTTCGAATGAACAGTAAAATCTTAAAAACCCAATAGCTATCAATTATAACCATGCTTGTGATTACATAAACGTTTATTAATATTACAAATTGGCCCTGAAACAAATTTAGTTACTACTTCACTCTTAAAAGACAACTAAATTATAAATCTTAAAATCCTTTAGATAATTCTTTCCAGTAGTAAAGTTTTCAATACTTGCCACTGAAGCCTTTCCAAATACAGTCAAAGACATCAAACACCGAAACAGTAATTTATTTTTATATGTTATTCCTTCACATCAGTTGTACACTTTCTTATTTGATGATAAGGACAACGACTTAATAGTGTTCACAAGTCTTAATTTTAAAATTAAACAAAAAAGATCAAAATAAAACTTTCATTTGGAAAAGGCGATGAGATGACTCTGAAAAGACTTCTTAATCGAATGAAATATGACTCTTAAGCCCACAGTGGATATTAATTAAAACTACATCCATGTTTTTATGAAACATTTATACAACAATATAGCAACAACGCAAGCTAGATATACGAATATATACTGGACGACAACCAAAGATAATTCTTGGAAAAGTTATGATTTATATATTAGGGTAAAATCGTATACAGTGATGAAATTAGATCTATATATAACGGATAATATAATTTGTAGATGATTTTATATAAATTAATCTTATTCGCTTATGTTAGGGTATTGGATTTTATTCCAAGCATAAAGGAACTTGGTTTTTGAACGACTTAAACGCTATTTCTAAATCGATCGGGTCTTCTTGTGCATCCTTTTCATTTATCATAACACCGTTATCTTCGAATGTATTTGGGTTATTAAAATTTAAATTTTTTTACCTGATTTGCTAATTTGAGATTTTTGTTAAAAGCAGTATATTTACCTTTTCAAGACTATACCCTTATAGCGACTTCAACATTCCGTTGTTAAATTTTCGTTAATTTCTGATGTCGTTTTAATTTATTCATGTTTATTTTCTCTGGTAAGTGTTTTTATCCAATTTTGGGGTTGTACCAATCATATTTTTTTTGCTTTTTTCTAGAATTTTCTTCTTTTTTCTAATTTTGCTTACTTTCGTAAGTATTGGTTATTCATTCAGGATCCATCCAATTTTGCAAGGTTAATGATAGACATGAAAAACAAGTACAGAAATAAATATAAAGATATAAATAAATCGATTTTGTTAACTGTCACAAACGTCAATATCTCTATGACTTGGTTTGAGATATCAATCACTATTGCTTGTCTGAATGATAACCGTTTTGTCCCGATGACACAAACAAAGCACAATGAGAACTGACCCAGCTATGAAAATCAGAAACATCTCCACTACCCTGCTATCACTTGGATTTTAAAAGTGCTTTTTTTAAGCTTGATTATTTTATCATTTACAACTTCTTTCTTATTCTGAACTATCCCTACTCTCTGAGCCTTTCTGCTTCTAAATCTGTTGAAACATCTTCTTCACGAGTCTCCAATATTAACATCTCATATTCATGTTGTTTTTATTTATCCCTGTGAATTCACGTATTTAATATAAATCTCGTCTCATCATTGAGCTTTACTTATTTCACCAAATTTATTTAGTTCAACATGTCTTCCTTTATAACTTTCCATTAAATTCTGATGTCATCGATTCGGTCCTGATAAATTCTTGCAATTCAATCAAAAACTATAACTCTATCATTTTCCAACTCCAAATGTTCTAGTTAACAAATCATTCACTGATACATTAAGCAATTGATTTTTTATATCGATACCAAGGGCCCATATTTCATAACAGAGCTGTAGAGGGTGATGATGATATCATGCTTGTAAGAATAATAGAAATAATTCACATAAAAAATAACTCATTATCAAAGAAATTTCATCTAAGGTGGCCTTTGGCTACTGATATGCATTAAATTGAGAATATTGTAACAAGCATAGGAATGAAAATTATATAAATCGATAATAGATTGATCAGTAAAAGACAATTTAACTGATTTTGATAACCTATAATTATTGATGAATTTCCTTATCCCACGTATAAACCAGGTTAAGAAACAAATCATAAAATCAGTCACCATTTCCACGTGTTTATGTTTAAAATATTCGACAACTGTATTCGAGGTATTCGAAAACTTGAATCTTATAATTGTTTATTTAAGGTTGAAAAAATATTCCTAACTGCTTAAAGTCAATTGCATTCAAAAGTAGTTAAAAAGTGTTTACAATCATAGCTGATCTAATAATAACAGTGTATGAACAATCATAACAACACCTCAGAAAATTGCAAATATTCTCTACGAAAATTCACGAGACAATTCTATCCGAGAATAATGGGTCTGCAAACAAATGCTGATTGAAGAAATAATTATATAAGGAATATGTTTCGAATCATTTTCATTGCAGCATGAAATCGACAATATCGTTGTTAATATTTGCAGTGAGATTTTCTTGATTAATATTTGATTATATTAATGATGATTTGATTAGGATAATTTGTTTACAACTGATCTTTGTGGAAAACTTTCCCATGACTAGATGCACTAATTATAATATAAGAAATTGTATAAGTTGCGTAAAAACACATCCCAAGAAAATGGATTGTTTAAAATGCGTTAAATCTCAAGATGCGACGCTTTGCTGCATTAATCCAAGACATCGATATATTAGGAATCCAGCAGAAATGATTTGTGTATAACCAATTACAAAGATTATATAACATGAATAACTCTCAACTTATTGTTCACTGATTTGCAAATTTAATGTGAAATTCATACATATTATCAATAATCTTTAAATTGTAATGAAAAAATAATTAATTTTTGATTTTCATAACATTTTGGTGCTTAATAATTATTCATAAGATTTATTATATAAAAAATCACATCGAACGTCGAGGAAATTCGACTAATCAGGAGATTGATGATCAGCACTCTTAACGAAAATCGAGCTGAACCAATCAACAGGTATGATCCCGAAATCTAGAACGGCATTGATCTCAGACTACCCGAAGGAAAGTAAAACAAAATCACAAATCAAGACTAGTCGACTGGCTTCTTTTAAGTTGGATTGCAAATTCCTCTGAGCGCTGGAGTGTGAGTTAATATTTTCAGTTCTGAATCACCGCTAGTTTTACCTGAGCACTCAAAAATGGTGACGATCTGAACAATTATCCACTTCTGTTTTACCGAAGGGCTTGAGCTTAGTTTTTCCCACAGATCGTTATTGAGAGCATTGAAGCTGATATAACTGCAACTTTGAAGCGCGGTTCGTAGGCATCTGTTGTGGCATTGAGTACATGGTTCCCGATTGAGCTGAAGAATTTATATCCTAATAACTAAATCGAAATAATACTATCACAATAATAATACTAAAACAACAATAACAAAGCAAGGATTTTCGATAAATCATTGATATAAGAAATAAAGTGAAAGTTGATTGGAAATAAATATCATTCAAATGAACAAATATTTGAGATAATTACTGTGTATCTCCATTAGATAGCACAATGAATAGTTAAATAATCTAGATTATGTGAAATTCATTTGTAGTATAATTATTGTTTAGTAGGAAGTTCAAAATTTTGAAGCAAGGTCCTTGATTAATCTACATCGACAATCAGTCAAACTGATGTGATATTAAAAAGAAGAAATCGAAATTATATTTTCAATAGTTACTTAAGATTTATTTTTTTAGAATGGTAAGATAGGTCAGTACTTAATCCGAAATCATGAAATTAACTTTACTTATTTTTAAATAGCTAATATGGACTGTATTTAACTATTATTTATTCCCAAAAATTGCCAATTATAAATCATCGGTATCATAGTTATTGCCAATGAGTATACAATTTTAACAATCATCACATAAAATCATTTTTCTTTATTCATTATATTATTATTTATATTAATT
>JBBMOY011101443.1:0-10842 GCA_037951405.1 Platydemus manokwari
ATAGTTAATTTTCAAAGAATAACATCGCGATGCCAAATATTTATGAATAACAGATTATCAAAAAAACTAATAAATACTCTCCATGAACATTATATTAGCATCAGGAAGAAAATTTTAATTTACGAAATATTTAAATTGTTTTAATAAATATGGTCAGATTTGATAGGCTGGATAATTGGGACATATGTCAGGTAATTCGAAAACATTTGATAGCAGTTTAAAAATAAATAATTAAAGATAGATTGATAGTTCTAACTCCGATAATTATGAAGACTCTTGACAAAAATCACTCCTAGTCCTAGGTAAATAAATCTACTACAGTGAATATTGAGTTGAGCTTAGGTTGTAATTGGATTTTTAGTGAGGTCGGTTAATATCACTACTATTCATCTTGATACGAGTTGAACCGTACGTAAATAATCAGAAAATTTCATTCCAACTAACACGATTGCAAGGGAATTTCTGGACAATCAGCAATTTTTTTCAAAATCTTTTCCGCATCAAGATTGGCGGGTGATGATTCGAGTTTTTCATCGAAATCTTCTTTGTTATTTAACTTATTTGAAATATCTTTAGTATCCGTTGTCAATGAATCTAGAAAACAATCTAATATAAACAAACGATTTTTGAACAACGGTAATAAAATTAATGATTCAAAAAACGTTAAATTTGTATAAAAATAATGAAATGAAATTGTATACTAGATTCTAATGTTATCGTAGATGAATTGTTATCTATTGGAATGCCTTCACTTGGATATTTCAAATGCTTAACATCGGTTTTTGCAACTTTCTTATCAACTTTATCTTCTCTATCAAAAGCTTCGAACAATCTTAAATAATGATATTTAAATTAAATCTTATACAAGTTATGACACACACACATATATGTGTGTCTGTGTGTGTAAAAGATTATTGAATTCGTACTTTGCATCCCATTTCGTAACAACATTGACTATATCAGCCCAGAGTCGAATAATTTCATCTTTCATATGATTTTCACGTTGACCTAACAAATTATTGAAACGATATCAACTCATAATATCTATTTATTAACAGAGTATAAAATAATAATAATATAATCAATAAAATAATAATTTAAATATAATTAATAATAACATAAATTATAAAATAATATTGTTATAATCATTATTATTCTGGGAAGATCAGTTTTAGAAAAGTGAGATTCACAAATTTAGAATAAATACTAATTTGTAGAATTAAAAATTTATTTAAAATTATTCTAATCAATACTGGGATTATTTACACCTCAGTGAGTACATTATTTTTTTAATCTTATTATTTATTAGTGTGCTCCAATAATATATTGTCGGGATTTAATTTCATGGATAATCAAAATTTGATGGACAACAATTACAGTTAGATATAAAATTAAAATAGATATTCACACCGAAGAAGTAGTCAAAAACGCGCATTTACAAATGAGCCAATCGAAGATTCTGTAAAATACTAAAGCATAAAAAGAGCTACAAAACTAGTCCATCGGTGAACTATATATTAAAACTTTCAGTGTGTCATTAATCAGATTCCCTATAACTCTTAAAATCAAAGCAAATATTACAAATTTGAATATAATATTTCAAAACAAAAATCTTACTAAATAAAGCACTGTCAAAAATGTCCGTCGTTGGAGAATAGATTTCCTCCATTAAATTGTAAATGTCTTGCATTGTTTGAGAGTATTGCTCGGTATTACTCTCTTGCTGAAATATAAGATGTCAAATCAAGTTATTCCGTAAATAATAGATATCTAAATCATATTTATATATTAATTACAGATTCTTCTTCTATGAAGAAATCCATTACAAAAATATGTTACAAATAAATATTTAATAAAATATCAAGTAAACTAAATACCTTCAAAAAATCCCACAATTCATTATCTTTATCCTTAGATGTCGATTTCAATCTACAAATCTTTTCTTTAATTTCCAAATTATATCTTGTCCTATCATATTTAAAAAAATATTATCAAATCATAATGAGTGCAGATAAATGTGGTTTCTTAATTTTATGAAATTTTTAATTTCCATACAAATTGAGTAAAAGTAATAATAAAAATAATAGTGATTAATATTATGTTACATAAATAATAATTATTATTAGTGTGATTGATAATAGTAAAATGAATTTGAAAAATTAATGAATATAAGTTAAATGAATAATAAGTTAAATTGGTCAATGGCGACTTATTAAATGATGGGACATACAATGTCATACCCGATACATATAAAGTAGAAATGACTAAGAAACAGATGTATTGGTGAGTCAAGTGCTGAAATTAGTAGTGATCTTCAGAACCATTGAATAACAATAATAATAGTAATAGTAATAATGGTAACGATAATAATACAAATATATAATACATAAATAAATGAATATTTGTTAATAATAAATATTAATAAAACATAAATGATTGAAATATTATCATAATTATTATTAATAATTAATCTACTAAAATGTAATAATTATTATTAACACGATTATCAAAATTAAGAACAAAAATCCATTGAATTACTTGATTTCATTAATTTTAGAAATTTCATTTTGTAAATTCTTAAAAGACTCTAATAAAGATTCTGTAGATCTGGAAATAGATGTGAAACTGATGAACAGCGATGGGGTTTGGAATTCGAGTACTTTGATTGGTACATATCTGAATTTTAATTTATTTAAAAATAAACAACTAATATATAACAACAGATGAAATCCATTAAAAAATAACTAGAACATTAATTAATACAAAATCAATATTATTTAAAGTTTGAGATATGTTGATGAATATTCCGATATGGTTAATCTGGATTGGATAGAATTTAATCAAAACAATTCAAACATAGCTTTATCTATGTAAGGATTAGAAAATCAATTAATATTTAAATGATCATTTTAAATAGAAAATATATTGATATTATAAAATATAAATGATCAATATAATTTGTTTGAATATTTTGAGTAAATATACATTACTGGTGTGAAGTTCTTAGATTCGTTTTCCATTTGTATTCAATGATGGAGTGGCAACTAATAACGTCAACCCATATTAAAGCCATTTCTCATATAATATTTAGATCTAAGAATGAAATTACTTGATTTCCAAAGCTTTATTGACAGAGAACTGTGTGAAATAATAATGAATATCGGTTTGTAATGAATGGAAGCACTGTGCCGGATATAGAGTGGTATCAGAAACATTCAAATTAAAAATAATATCAAAAAATCGACCGAGTGACAAATTCCAAGTATCGTCAGACATTGTTTGGAGTGGAATAGACTAAAATTGAAAAGGATAATTACAGATTATAACAAACAACTAAATAAAAAAGAGTTAAACAGAATAATATAATGAATAATAATAAAAATATCATCCTGCCTATTACATATGCTAAATATATTTATTGATTAATAGATTCGTGGAATCAAATACCTAGATTCATTTTAATTTCGGATTGTTTTAATGCTTATGTTTTCAATAATTGACACATTTGCACAAAATGGATATCAGAGATTTTCTAAAATCAATGGTATATATTGAAAATGATAATATCATACAATAAATTATCTTAATATTGTCAGTGGTGCAGAATTGGAATTGAATTATTTTCTTACTGGTCTTGTCGACACGATACAGAGTGGATAGAACTTATTAGTGATTCAGTTTATTACCGAATACGCAATCGTTACTGCTTATCAGTAATATATAATGCACGGTCTTTTTCGCTTATTATTATTAAAATTGAATTTACCATTGATGTAAATTACCATATATACTAGACAATCTCTTAATTACCATTACCATTTAACTTTTACAACCTATGGTAACAAATTCATCATAAACACATGCTATTCAACGCGGTTATCATATCATATATTCTCCGAAATTTATACATCGCTTTATAATGTTGTTTTAATTGCCAACGAAGTTCATTCCTGAGAAAAGAATAATCATAAAAATAAAGACAATGTAAATAAAAGAAAGAAATATTAAAATCAATAAACACCAGTAAACATAAACAAATAATAAATGCAATGTGAAAGAGTTTATATCATGTTGAAATCAAACCTTTTCAATAAATTACAAAATATTACAATTGATAACATCAAGTTTACATCTGAATTATCAAAACATTTTATATCGTTTTAATTATAAAAATAGTCACTAGATATTATATATTCAGGTCATTTGATAATTACGTAATCCTATTCATTCAACGGTATCGATAAGAATTTGACTCATGGCCATTCCAATTTGTTCAGTGTGACATGTCAATTGATTATCCGTATCAAATTATATTATCTTCACATAATCTAATCTTGTTTTCGATACATAAAATTATTAAAGAACGAATCTATTTAGATACAAAAACTCATTGTGTAAGAAAACCCATAGCACAAACATGAAAGAAACTGTAGCCAACTATTAAAAAGTATCATAAAAAATGTTTACAATTGGAATTTTAGAGATTTTCTATTCCTTTTGTCACTAATTATACTGTTCAGCATTTTCCAATATTCTCAAAGTAAAAGTAGTTATTTCCAAATAAGAAAACCCATTATGGAATATGAGCGCTTTCTATCCAACTACTATCAAAATATTATCAACAACTTTGAAGAATATATGGATATGAATTCGACGAGTAATGGGTTATTTATTGGGCTTAACCTCTTAAGCAACTCGAACGAGACATTCTCGCGAATCAAATGTGTTCCGATTTGCGCTATCCTGAGTACCACTCGCCACTTATAAATATTATGTTAATATTTTTATTTGTAGCGATACCTTGTCTCCCGTTTGTATTTCATAGAGCTTAGTGTACATTTATTTTGAACTTTTTTTTAACTTTTAAACTTTCTTTTGGCCTCATTCTACAGAAAAATCCTCGCATTAAGTGGTTAAATAGAAAATTAAATAACATGTTTTCATGAGAACAAAACAACATTTCATTTGTTTTTATCATTTTAAACCATAAAAAATAAACGTTTCTATACCTTATCACAACGAGAACACCAATTCCATAATTTTATCGTCGATGAATCGTTGTCGGAAAATGATGATTTCCATAATTTATCGCGTGATTCCACTTCCAATTGATGAAGTGACACTTGAACACATCCACTGCTACTGATGAATTTATAAACATGTTCAAATATCGACCGGTCACATTTAGATGGACATGAGTTGATATCACTTTATGACATGAGATCGGATCAATCACATCACAACATACAGACAGAAATTACTTGAGCATCGACGAAACGAAATTACCAAGAGTTCGATCACTATTTTCATAATAATTCAATGATATTTTTCGTGGCTTTTCACATATGCCCATATGTGTTTGGATTGAATAGAGCAAAAGGATTCGTTGATAATTTCGAGGATTAAACGAATCAGTGATCGATTCAAATTTCTGAATAGAATGAATGTCATTATTAAAGTAATTATCAAAATCAGAAATTTTCAATGGCTAGGAATTTAATAATCGAAAATTTTATTTCAAAATCCATCAAAACAAATCACGATCGATAATGCATTGAACGAATTACAATGGATTTACTTTTTTATTGGCAATTCGCCATTTTGTTTCTTGTGATTTTGTTAAAAATCCGGCTTGATAAGCCAAGTCCGACGAATCGAAATTGACAGTGGATATACTAACAGATCCAAAATCCTTATTAACAGGATGAAATCTGCTACCGTTTCTACGAAAATCCGAATAAACAATACAACTTTCTTTGTTGTCCATTTTCTTATTTTCAAAAGTGTTTGTAAAAACATGGAGTTCGGGATTGCACATCAAAGGATGTTTAGTAGTATTCATTCGAACCATATCATAGATTTCAGCCCAAATGTGCTAAAGTTATTTATTATACACAGTTCTTTTAAAATTCGATTCCATACTCGTTGTTTGCGTTTTAAAACACAATTTAGTCGCTCTTTCCACGAAAGATTGATTATATCGAGGAAAAGCAATCGCTGTTGCAATTCTGGATTACAAATACTCCTGACAACCGCACAAGGTGGATTGTATTGGACATTAACAGACATAGCAATGCAACGAGTCTCAATTATGTCAAGAAATGACTACAATAAATATAATTATAAAATTGGATTATGTATCAAAACAGATGGTTTAGTTAATAGTTATATTTATCTAACTTGACTAGTCAATCAGATGATTTGGAAATGTAGATTAGCAGATTATAGCATTAGTAAAAAAATAATTTTTCAGGTTACCTACCTCAAGGTGATGGAAACTTTTTATTATCACACTAACATATCATAACCCACTAGTATATTATAAAGCACGCGTTATTTTTCATATCATTACCTTAATTCTTAATCACCATTATTGTTATTTTTCATAACAGTTATTGACAATATTGTATCATGACAATTATTATTGCGATTATTATTATTATTAAAATTATTTTGTCATTATTATATTATCAGTGTATTTATAACTATTATTAAATGGTGTTTAATAAAATTTTATCAGAAATTCATGGGTAAATGACCAACCGATTCAGTTTGAGAAGTATACAAATTTATTGATCTATCATTGGTTCTATTGAGGGTGACATGATTGGAATTATTGCTCGACGGAAATAGCTTAATTTGAAAATTCATCAAACAAGCTAATTCCAGATGTGCATTTTTAAATGCGAGAAGAATAAATTTAATCACATATTTCACTCGGACCAGTTCACTGAAAGATTTCCCATGCAGCAGAAGAGTACAGCCGTCTTGTGGTTTGAACAATTTGAAAAATATTATATGCTTACTTTTACCTAAAAACATATCTTTAATTAAAAAGTCATTTCAACGATAATAACTCATTTTTAATTATCTTAAAGAGAGAAATATCTAACTTTTTTATAAAAATAATTTAGATTATTTCGTACTACTCACAATTTATCAATGTCAAATATTCACATTTAAATCAGTAATTATTCTTTGTGAAATATGGTGATATTATTGAACTAATGATTTAATTACAGCATATGTCCGCAAAGTTGTGAAAGGTAAATAATAGTGAAATTATGTGGAATGCCCCTGGATTTGAATCTATTATTATTAAGTGATTGAATCGATATTCGATTTGACAGTATTGAGTAGAAATTATTACAAAACTAGTCTGTATGTGGTAGACTACCTGTTGGAATTTGAACACTGTAAGCAATCATAAAAACTTATGATGAAAATATTTTCACTCAAAATAAATCACGTTTTATGTTATTATCTTCAAACAAACATACGGTTCACCTCAGAATAATTCATAAATGATCATCAGTTTTATTTTATTCCTCAATCTCCCTAGTTTATCTGATCAGTCTTTATTACCATCTTTATAAATATTTGATTATTATCAATCATCGAGGTATTATTTCAAAATGAATTGCTTCCACACGGGATGAAACTTCTCACGTTATAAAATAGATAAATGGTTTATAATGTGATTGGTCGACTGTGAAAAATTTGACATCAGAAATTGTTATTACAGCATAAATAATTTTCAGTATTTTTAGTTTAAATAAAGCCATTATGTGCAGATAAAACAATAGAACAATATAAAGAGGATATAAATAAATCCATATAAATCTATCAACCGTTTGTTAACGTATATTTCTGTACCGAAAATTGACTACATCTTCCGATCTGTGATTGGACATTTGCTCCGAGAGAATCAACTGAATCAAAAATTGTCGCTCCAAGCATTCTTGATAATCTTTCAATTTGATCCTATTATTTATTTCATATCAAAGTAAAAAGTGCAATCAAAAATATCAAATTACCTTTCTAACATTTGATACTAGAATAAGTCCAAATTTTTGCATCATATCTTTGGCAAGCAGCGACACCGATCCTTCGACGACTACAATATCTGGTCCCAAGGTTTTTATTTTTATTACACAATTTTTCAGGTATTCCTCTTCCTTAAATATAAATTATTATTCTTGTGAATAAATTTATTTCCATCACTTTACTAATTCTAATATAGTATTACGTAAATTTATCATAAACAAATTAACGAATACGCTAATTTTCTCGGGTACTCGGTATTATGTAGATCATTAAATAACGAATTTATCTCCCTTTAATTACCAAATATATTATTAAATTAAAAGGTTAGTAAAATAATCAAAATCTTATTATTATAAATCATTTTTATATTTCTACATCTCCACACAGTAAATACTTGTTCAGTTGCAATTTTCTTACCTGCAACAATAGAGGTTCAAGTGATACAAGTTTTCTATGACGCCAATAATCAATTGATGAACGAATAAGAATGACGTTTGGATTCTTGATATCTTTATTCATTGGAAAATCGACATTTTTCGACATAACTATGGAATAAACAACTCGACAATCATTTTTCGCAGAGTTCGGAATCTAGAAAACATCGTCTATTAAATGATGAGAACTACAGAGAATTCTATCATATAACTTTATCGAAGATATTATAAAAAATATTAATAAATGGCTCATTAATTTGATAAATTCATCCTCCAAAATACTTGTAAATGTTAAATCATATAAAATTCCATTCTTTCATTATAGCTTTATATATTATCGAAATTGTTTTTGAATGGGGATAGCTCTGATATTAGAGCAATTCATATAATCCCGGAGTTTATAATCTTAATATTTTCAAAGCCAAGGAAAAGCTTAAATTGTAAAGAAAATGTTGTAACATCAACATTACTAAGATCATAAAGGTGCCAAACATATCTTTTATAATTCGATTACAGATTAAATCGATCATTACGCAATTGTCTTGAAAATTATATTAAAATGACACTACTTTAAATCAAATATCTCTGAAACTTTTAGCAATATCAGATTTAATATGTGAAGCAGCTGATTTCATTTATTCATCTCTATTAGAAATATATTTTATGATATTCAATGTTGATGTTGTCATGTTATGAGAATCTATTTATGATATCGATACGTGTAGCGAAGTTCCCAATATTTTTGAAGACACAGCTAGATATTTAATTTGAACAAAGATAAAAATGTATTAACAATTTCTTTAAAATATTTCATTTTGATATTATGATTCTTTGGCAATGCAACCAATTCAACTTATAGCTAACAGTATTAAATATTCTGCTATGATCGAGATAATTCTCACGGGATTTCTATCCAGTAAAAGAGTAGATATATCTAAAATATTATTTTCTTATATTCTATGTCTTCAAAATGACAATTTTTTCTGAAATACGATTTCTGCAAAAAAATTTCTTCACAAATAAGGATAATTACCGTCAGAATATTTACATTGTTATATTTAAGGAAAACCATAGTGTCTCAACAGTCTATCCATGTCATGTTTTCTTAAATTAGAATGACGCGAATTTATAAACATTGATATAAACCCGTTAGTATAAATCTTTTAAAAATGGGAAACATTTGAGTGTTTTTTAAAAGTAAAAAATTCGAAACATCAAGATATTTGACAAAACAGTCTCAGAAAAGGATGCTTAGTTATAACAATCAAAAAAAATTTCTTATTTTCAAGCACTAGTGTTATTAAGCTTCGAGAGAACAATAATAAATAATTATAGATAAACATATCTCCTATAAAATATGGCAAAATATAAATAGAATATTGTACAGAAAACACTGAAAAAATGAAAAGAAAATGGTAGATATTATATAAAAATAAATTTCAGAATGGAAAATTTAATGAAATAAATTCTTAATTAACCGATAATTACTATATATATATATGTATAGCTTTAACAAATTACCTTTTTTATCTGAATAAAATTTCTAATATCATTGATAATTTTATCTCCATTGTTGTGGGGAATGATTTTTTCAGTGACAACCTTACAGATTGGTAAAATGATATGGCACCAAGAAACATCAAGATTGTAATCATGTAATTCTTGCTTGAGAAATCTTTCCAAATATTTGCAGCTTCTATTCCTGTAAAGAGATCGATTTAACAAAAACCATAAAGTACCAACATGATTATTGAACTAACCAAGATTAACTAGAGTGAAATATAAATATAATAAGTGAAACAATAAATGTCTGTAGCATTTATTTTTCAAAAAAGAAATCAAATGTGTTCATATTGTTAGCCTTTATAGTATTTAATGTAATGACTGAGAAAGAGTTTCATCTCGTATTAAAATTATTTAAATGATTAACTTCGCAAGGAGCAATTTTGTGAATGTGAAATGATTGGATTATTAGTTAGGAACAAAGAGCATCTGTTATCAAATACCCAAATACATAGCCTTTGAACCAATATCTTAAATACGACTACTAAATTATTGGCTTGATTAATTGAAAATTCTAAAATTATTGATAAAACATCATTGGCTTTAAATAACATATATTATTAAAAATTAGATTGCTGAATATCATATAATAGAAGCAATTAATAATAGACTTCAGTTTTATATACACTACATACCTTTATAATTGATAATCATTTAATTTCGTAAGTCAATTAAATGATGCGCGATTTAGATAATCTTAATTTAGGTAAGTCTTATGTTGATATTTAATCCAGAAGCAATTAAAACCAATACACACGGTTCAATTGAAAATAAAGGTGAAATGTATCGAAATAACCACCGAAAATAAATTATAAATAGTGGTTTCATGGTTCTATCTGATACTACTGAGTGAAAATGATTGCGAAATTTATTTATTAGTAAATTATTTGTTTCAAAAGTGGTTCAATCAATAAATTCAAATAATTTTTACACTATAAAGGTGATATATTAGGTGTATAACCTTAAAATTTCGGTTTTTTTTGAAAAATATTTATTTATTTAAAGTACATTTTGCATA
>JBBMOY011101554.1:0-10842 GCA_037951405.1 Platydemus manokwari
TATTTTCTTATGAGTTATGCTTCTTCAAATATGTGCATGAAAATCGGACATTTCATATGGGACAACCTAATATATAAAACAATCAATAAAGTGCATCAGAACTTAAGCACTCAAACTGCTAACATGATTAAAGACTTATCTCCATTTTCAAATATGGTTCTTCCAAGAATTCTAATAAATTTCCATTGAAATATATGTAACCACCGTTATCTGCACTTCGTAATTTTATAACAAATTATTATATTTAAAATTTCGGTATTTTTTTATGCAAAATCATTGATGAAAACCAATTTCAAATCTGTTTTGGAATGGCCTCAAATAACTCAATTGGAATTAGATGCGCTAGCTTCATAGCAATAATGAATTTTTTGTTAATTTGTTTTCAGTGATTGCAACTTAATTTGGCTAATTTGTTTTTAATAGCTATATTAACGAAATTCGGTTTACAGATTTCTTCGATTCTATCAATGTTGCTTATAAATGTTCGATTCTCTGGTCAGTCTCTTTTGGTTTTATGTATTCTTACTCTTTTTGATGCTATTTGAATTCTTTTGTGCAATATCAAAGTCTAATCAATCTCGCGGAGTTCTTATAATCCCAGGTATCAACTAAACCTATTATTTTCTGATCTTTCTTCGTCTTGATCGTGTCAATCCTCGTATGAAGACGGGATGAGCGGCTCAATGATATTGCTTTCTTATTAATCGGTCTCAATTTATTATTTATTCCTTTCGCCTCTTTACACCCTTTTAAAAATGTGGTGAAATGAAATGATTGTCTAGAAACAACAATGTGACAATTAGGGCACTCACCGAATTCAAAACCAACTCATTTGTTACTTTTATTAATATAAAAACAGACGATATAAATTACTAATTTTATACAAGCAATTATGGTTTGTTATGATCGATACTTAAACGGAAAAAAATACTTTACAATTCGTGTGTCGTCTCTAATGATTTTCTTAAGCTATTTATATGGTTTTTATTGGGGTTGAATTTCCATCGAAATACGGCGTCTTTTTAATTTATTTCGATGGATTTTTATTCTAAATGCGGGTTGTTATTTTCATTATTTTCCAAAAAGGATTTAATATCTTAATGGTGCTCAATTTAGTTGCCAGCCAATTCAATATGAGTAATTCATTATTCTGATATTTTATAGGGCTAAATTGAAAATTTGGGTATTTAAAATAGGGATATTTTATTATTATATATTTGTTACTGGATTTTTTAAATGCGGGTTTTATATTCGGGTTTTTATATCTTGATAATGGGATTATTATAACTTTTTCAAATTTATTTCGATATTATTTTACTTATTATATTAATCATAGAAAATTTGTGCAGAGGAAAAACAAAATAAAGATAAAATTGAAAATAAAAATTGTTACAAGTATACCCCGATAAATAATTAAAATATTTACACAATACCAACGATAAAAAGGTTCGTGCACAAATATGGAGTCATATCTAAGAATAAATGATTGTTATTTTTTCAAAACCCCAACGTAAAAAACTATAATAAGTCAAGTATAGGTAATATTATTGAATATACCAATTGAGTATCCATAGTAACACATACAGTAGTAATAATAATAACATAATCATAAATATGGATAAATAACAATAACCATAGTAATAATAAAATAAAAGAACACAGATATGTAATGTTAAATAAAAAAATATTAAAATTTAAAGACGTGTAACAGAGGCGAATTATTGTAAAAATGATTAGCAAGAATGATTAATAGATTTTGGCATGCAAATTGTAAGAATATCCTTGGTGATTTGAATTAAATTCAAGACTGCCATGGTAACGTTGTAAATCGCTAGGAAAACATAAATATGGCTAATATCATGCATAAAAGAAGATACCAGTCATAATTCATAGCAAAAAATTTTTTCCGTCTAATATCTCCAGTAAACGCACATCCACTGTCACTCAAGTGAACTCATATTCACGCATATCGGATTTACCATATTTTATTGTTCGAGCTCTTCGAATTCTTAATCCAATATGAGAATGGTAATTGCTAATTCATGCATTATTTATTTGATTTCACCAATCTCCGACAGGAGATTAGTTGAAATTATATAACTCATACCACTCCATAAAGTCGAAATCGAATTTGTTGTAGCGTAAAATCACCTTTCCTTTAGTTTATATTCGGAATAGGGACCCACGTAGGCCCTCCCCCGATTAATTTAAAAACTCTTCGGGTCATAACATGGTATCTTTTAAACTCAGATTTGTATATTATTGATCTATTATAAATACGAGTATTGTATCGTTCATATTTCTTGTTTAATAGTAGGACGCACCTAATTTTCTGTTAACAGTGAGACACCTTGATGGAAACATCAGTTATCAGCTTTTAACTAATATTCAATAATTAACGGTTTAAATCAATAAGAATAACTTGTTTATTTAAATCTAAATTCATCATCTCATTGATTTCAATCAATATATGTCACTCTGTTATTGGAAATTAAAGTAAAATTATTTATAATTTATGTATTATCATGAAAATATTTTATCAAATAATAAGGTTATCACACATATTTATTGATCAAACACCAAATATCAATAAGAATAACATTATTCCTTTAGCTTTTGTTGGTAATCAGAAATTTTGTTACAAATTTATAGCCAAGAGTTTAAGTGTGCTAAAATTCTATTTGATGATTTTATTTCCAAGATAACTATTGGGGTTATCTAAAATTGATTAATCTTCGTATGTGTTGTCGTGTAGGAAAGTATTTTGTCAGATTGAAATGTACTTTCTACACTGATTATGAGTGGTTGGTGTTCATCCCTGTATTACTGTGTAGGTATGTATTTATGTTAACTCAATTGGCGGATATTAAAGTGAAAATGGTCGTTATTTAGTGCGAGATTCATCAACACGCAACAATATTTAAAAATGTTATTTATCTCATAATGCTTGCAAGCATAATTTCAATGTATTGTATTTAAAGAATTTTATACATGATCTATTTCATTTAGAATATTTAAACAAGATTCGCAGTAATTTAATAATTTGGGCGTTCACTGTTGCCGGATTTATTTCATTTTTTAATGTTAAATTTTGATTACCAAAAATTAAAAGAATTTAATTCTAAATGAATTTAATTATTTTATTGATTTTATAATTTTGAAATTTATTTAATTTATTAAATCATTCTTTCATTGATTTTCTTTTCATTAATAAGAAAATATTCATGTTGGACATTTATGTAAAAATATTATACCGAATGTTAGATTTGCTGGTACCATGGCAATCACTATGTCGAGCACATTAATTTGATGATATTTTTTTCGTTAAAAATGGGCTGATTCACATAATAATTTCCATTTTTATTTTTTATAATCTACCACAGTAAATGAGGACGGATTAATTTTTATTTACTTTGCGGAGCTCTGTCAGATTTTCCATTCAAATCTATTTAATGTTTTGATTTGTGGAGATTTTTCATTATCGATAATCATTAGCGTTCTGAAAATTTCGTTTTAAATTTCTATCACGGAGGCTCCAGATTTCTCGATTGATAATAATTATTTATATGATCGTCTACGATTTGTTATTCAGATCCGATTTTATCAAAAGATTCAAATGCTCATATGAGTTACTCATCATTTTCCCAAACATACATTAGAGGGACTTTAAAATAGGTCAAATTGTTTATGAAAATTT
This sequence comes from Platydemus manokwari, assembly GCA_037951405.1. Taxonomy (NCBI): domain Eukaryota; kingdom Metazoa; phylum Platyhelminthes; order Tricladida; family Geoplanidae; genus Platydemus; species Platydemus manokwari. Next base: position 3,698 of record JBBMOY011101554.1, read on the forward strand.
GAATGTTTCATTCATACGATTATCTAGAGGGATAGTTATCTGCAACTGTTTCGCGTCAATCGCATTATTGTTTTTACTAAGCAAGTTCTACTAAATGTTTGTCATTGTAGGCTTTGAATATTAACAATAACATTTCAAGCAAAGTAAAAGTTGTTTTCATAACGATAACTTCGTGATGAAAAAGTTTTAACTGACTTTCGATAAACTTTGAGATATATTCGAGATATAGAATTTCTTCATTATAAATATTATAATAGTTCTAAGAAATTTGCTCTAACCGAAACAGAAATATAAAGCCTATATAAAAGTTCGTTAAGCTAATGTACACTATAAATACAGTCGGATCAGGTTATCTCAAATATAAACATATGTAGTAGTGATTTCTAAAGTCCGGATTTTTACTTTTAAATATTTCATAAAAATTTTAAAACATTATTATCTCGAAGCTATTGTTGTTTGTATTGAATTTTTCTACATAATACGTACATTCACGGTTAGTACGATTAGTTTTAATGCCATTTTTTATATAACGTTATTCACATTCGTTATTCCCTATTTTGTAATTAGAGTGTTTTAATAGATGCGCTTTCATAGCATATACATTTTGAGTTTTCTTTATTTTTAAATCTGTAATTGCTTTAGAAGTCCTACAGGAATCCACTTTTTATGATTATTTCATCAATTTATGATGGCTAAAATGTGCAAGTTGCAGACTAAGACGTATGATGAATATATAAGATCATCAATTCAGTTGAAGAACACCCGAATATGGTGAAGAAAGACGTTGTTGCTTTCCATAATATGAAACTAAAAACGATTTCTTGAAAAAGAAAGGGAAGATAATTAAAATAGCTGGAAAACCATCCGATGCACGTATTGGTTAGAAAAAAGAGATGCCAAAATTCACCTTTGGATGATGTCGACTCAGTGCTCATATTTTGGTTCAGACAATACTGCAACAAATCAGATTTACGTATTGATACGGATTTGCAGGTCACAAAAGTAAATTTCTTTTATCGAATGTTTACCCATAGAAAACTGTGATCAAAATATTGATTAGTAGATTCGAGAAAAGATGTGGTATAGGAAAAATTCAAAAGTTTTGGTGAGATTTGAAACAATTATAACCAAATTTTCGAAAAAGTGGATATCAATTATGGACCTCCTTAAAATAAATGATTATAACTTTCAAGGTTTTTTTTAAATATTCCTTCATATTTTTAATTATTTACCAATACTTTATGTTAAGAAATTGTCAACCATCTGGTCATCCAGAATTGGCTAAGTGCTATTTAAACTATTTTCTTGGTAATGAAATATAGCCATTTATTTTCATTCTATATTAAATGAATAATAAACAAATAATTTATTTGTTATAAATCGCATGAATTTATCCTAATTAAATCCAAGTTGAGCAGGCATGACTCAATATAGGAAATTCGTGCATGGCATGAATACAATTTATTATAAAAAGGGTGTACGTATTGCTATGCCATCCAAAATTTAAATGTCTTATACAAAAGCTGGATAAGATAATTTTTCAACGCATCAGATATCCTTACAAAATTGATCTCCAATGTATCAAACACATTTATCCTTTCAATCACCTTAAATAAAATAAAAAATAATAAAATTTTATATCCCAATTCCTTATTTCTAGTTGCCTTATTGAACGATTGGTCGTCTAATCTTGAATATTTACAATAAATCTAATGGAATTCTTAGTCTTACTCTTTTGCCTTGGTTATTCGACCTTATATACCATTGGATATGGGCGAAAAAATTAATCAACAATTTAAAACATAGATTCAACAAATACAATAAAAAGGAAGCTCATAAGATTTATGTATTAATCACAACAACTATTATTGGCACCGCACTAATAATAATTGTAAATATGAGATATATGAATGATATTTCTTGTCCACCAACCATACTCGCGATTGACCGATGTCACCTTACCGTTTCTCAAGACCGACCTTTTTGTTCGGGAACATCAGTCCAATCTGGAACTTTCCCTTTTTCTAGATATGTATCTCGAGTTAATGATCGAACGCCTATTGTGTCAAGTTCTCCAAATATTGCTGCTCCAAGCCACCCGGTGTAGTTTGGAAATGAAGGTGGATCGTGCATTTTAAATGTTTCTTTAGATAATTTATTGTATTTATTATTTTGCGCTAATCGTCGGATTTCTGCAAGTAAACGAGATCGAAATCCGGGCAATTCACACGTTCCACCAATAACGACAATATTTTCACACAGTGCTCTAAAAACAGATTTTATGTCCCACAGCATATTTATAACTGATTTAAAATATAGATTAGAAATAGAGTTTTAAAATAGCTATATTTATGAGTCTCTGTGATCACTAGTTTTATCGACATTTTTCAACGATAAATCTTTTAATAATGAAGGATCTACGAAACACAACTGAAAGATTGAGACCTTTCAATGCTTTGATATAATATTTGCATATAATGCAGTTTGTAGCGCATTTTAAATTGAAATTGGAGCTTGCTTTACTCATTAATAAATAGTTTTTTACGAAATACTTAATGCATTCAACGATAATACATCAGAATTATTAACAATAAATTCTCTTCAAACATTACTAATACTATGGATTACATCAAATATATTAATGAACACCTTATTAATTGTTTATCTGTCTCATTGAACTCATTTTTGGAATAAAAAATCATTAATTTTATATCGATTTTATCAGAAAAATTACAATAAAACACAAATACATTATTTTAACATCTTTATAATTTCAAAATATCATATAAGGGTGTTCCAAAAGTAGGTTCTATTTATTTGAAAATTGGACAGCAGAACAGCGGGAAATTCGTTATAACTGTTAACATAAACAATTTAATCTCTCAGATGCTCAAAATATCCCCCAACATTTATTTATATTGGTATTACTAAGCAAGTGACTTCAACTATATAAAAGGTAGTTTTTAATAGCTGTAAACCTATTTTTGGACCAACCTGTATATTTCCATTCAAAAGATGAGCATAAATGATAAAACTGTGTATGATACACACGAATTTTGTTTTTATCTAATTTCATAGGCAGACACATATGAATGCTTATTTTATACAATGTTTTAACTGCAATGATTTGGAATAAAGATATAAGAATCAGAAGTTTGAAGTAGTAATAAATTTACAAAATGTGAATTTTATAAATATCAACTCAAGGTCAAATTGATATTTTTATGAATTATATCGAAGCGTCCGTAATGGAAATATTTAAATTTTTAGATCAACAAAATTCTTCCGAAATTATTACTTCTTTTTACTAAATTTATTCTTGATGGCACAATATGTTTTGGAACAATATTGTCGTATTTGTTTATCAAGATCATTACATGTTATCAATGAGGTCTTACATGGTAACTTATAGCAACTATTTAGAGTTTGACAATGATACCAGATTCTCAGCTTCTATCAGCGATTTTATAAATAAATCACCATAAAATTACAACTATAATCGATAGTAAACTATTATTGATACATTGTTGGTAACATAATCAAAATCATATAAATCACATCAAATTAAAGCTTTAAAACAACATAACCTCAAGATGAGTAATATTTTTCGTTCATGGTTTTATGAGGAATATTCTAGATGTAATTATAGGTTTTATTGTTAATACATAGGGAAAGACAACAAAGCTTTACTGCTTGTATAAAGATTGAACAAAATGGACTACATCGAAACATAAATTAAGAGAGCAAGAAAAATTAAAAAAAATAATTTGTCTTCATTGTATGGATAATTAAATTATTCGACAAATTAATATATATTTCATATAATGAAACAATGAATGACACAATGGAGAATGATAATTGATGAGATTTACATTAAATACAATTATGAGATACAATATGTCATCAAAATGGATAAATAAATGGAATTAGCTTTCCCATACAGCATTAACATTTAAAAATCATATTTCTCTACAACAAATAGTTTCGTTATTTGAAATAAGTGAATGGGGTTAGGAGGGTATTTAATAACTTGGAGAGACATGATTATATTTTCAATTTCATGAATTGTCAATTCGGGACAATTGCTTATTTGATGGATTGACCAATTGTCTTTAATTGTCATTGATAAATTGTTTTTCAAATGAGAAAAATTGATTTTTAAATTAGAAAAATTATCATAGAATGAAATAAAATTTTTATTAATTTCTTGTTGAGAATAAATATGATATAAGATGGAGAAATATCAATCAATAATATAAATTCGACACACTTCATATTAAAAAGAATGACAATGGCTTCATATTCATGGCTGTCTATAGAAATCCTTAATAATAAATAAAATATCGGCTGGGATGTTTGATAATAATGAGTGGCTCAATGAAAATTAAAGCATTTAAACTGGAATAAAGTTTTTTCTAATAATTAAATACCATATAGCCACTGAGGTTACTGATTTTTAATTAAAGTAATAAAAATTCCCAATTATAATTTTATAAATATTTTTATTTTCATCATTGTACTTGTTTCCTGATATGAAACCAGCATTTGGATAATTATACTTTGTACTCAAATAATACTTCTTCAGAAATGTAACGAAATTTATTTTAATTAAAAAGTTACCAAAAAAATCCAAATCAATAAACCTAATAATAAAATGCCACTATATTTCATAGAAAATTCGTAACTACATTAAGTGAATCGTTCTACTCGTGACAATAATTATCATAAATAAACTACTTGCAATTGTCAGTAAATAATATAAAATAACACTAAGAACAAGGAAAACTTTAAATCGATTATTAAAAATATGAAGAGTTATAAGCTATACTTGAAATAAATTTTGATAAATTGATAAGCGCAATCATTCTGCGGAATTTGTTAACAAATTTGTCACCACAAATATTAGCAAGGCTTGTTAGAGTAAATTTCAAAAGCAAAAGAAAAATTTTCAATTTTTTATTGAGGTTACAAATATTTCTGTATTCTCAATAAGTTGTCTGATATGACTTCATATTTTGAAATCAACCTTGAAATTTTATTGATTTTCTGGTAATTATTTTTCCATTATTTGGATGAAAATAAAAAGTGTTTCATTATAAAAATGAAAGTAAAGGATTTCGCATTTGAATTATTATTATAATAATAAAATGAGAGATACTTTAATGAAACTATAATCGAATCACATTAGATACACATGACCAATCGATAACATGATGATGAGTGTGTGTAAAATAACTTTGGTTTCCATTTAATAAGTGAATCATTAAATGATGAGTTCGCGATTCTATTGGACACTGACGTGTAGAAAGTAATCCGATTAATCGGTTGAATATTTGCAGGATTTATCATTGGTTCAATCAATAAACTCTTCTTTGTATTCAACAAATCGAAAGATACATCAAAATTAAATGATTGATTTCAAAAAATATATCAGATAACCCAATTTATGAAGCCAAACTCTAAATATTGATCATCTCAAATAAAAATATAAAATTCAATGGTGAAATACAGTATTGATTTCAACTTTAACTATAATCAAGCTGGCCAATCATATCTAATTCAACACATTAAATAGTAAAAAATCTGAAAATAACACCGATTCTCTGTCACATCTTAGAAACGATAATTCAACCAATAAAGGAAAATCCGGTGAGATGGATAAGAATTACAAAGCAATTCATTTAGACTTTATAATAACTAATAATAATTATTATTAATAAGAACAATTATAATCCAAGATTCCATATGATTTCACAAATGAAACGGAAATTTCAACACGGAAAAATCCGGCAATAACGATTTTAGAATTCAAGTGTAGATAATAATTATTGATGTATTCGTGATTCTATTTTCAAAATATCATAAATAATGTAAATTTTCTTTTTAATATCCGAAAGAAACAATTAAAATCAAGCAAATAAATTCAATATTATTGATTAATTGAAAATTTTGACTCACTTTCGGCAATCAATAGGTGACCCAATAATGGCATCGAGCACCAAAGTAGCCAAGGTTATTTCTTCTTCTTCAGAATCAAATAAACATTCCGGAGCTAATTCTCGAACAGAAATTGGAATCTTAAGACAAATGTCTCCGAAACTCTGGTGCTGTAAATTATAATCGAAACTTTCCTGAGCTAAAGAAGGCCGTTCGGTTGGATTATCGGAATCCTTGGATGCCAACCAGGCTCGCCATTTATCTGCTCTGGCAATCGGTGACACTACACAAGCTCTAACTATATAGGTGTTGTATAAAATTTCGGTATTTACGTTGGATTTTTATTCACCTTTTATATCTTCTAATACAGTTCTTGTCAAGATCTTAGCTGAAAAAATATTTATTTATCTCTTCTGATTTTGAAAATTTTTATAAAACCCATGAAAAGTCGTAAAGAAAACCTTAGTGATCAGTTAAATTTCATCTCACAAAATGATAATTATACTGGCTTTTTAATTCTTGAAATAAAATTATTTATTTTTCTCCATTAATATTTCCATCCCACTGTGTTTTCAATAAATATTTTCTTTTAAATTTTTGCATAAAAATACAACATCGTTGAAGTGAATTGAAAGTTAAATGTTCCGGTTAGTCAGACTAATCTTCAATGATAATATCCGTTTAATTCGAAGATAAATTTTTCTCAAGAATTCTTTCAATACAATAAAAATGAATTGTTAATGTATCTGTTATAAATAATTTAGAAAAAAACGGTTTGAGGCAATAGTGAATTTTTAATGATCCAGTTCCTATAGAATTTCACAATTCCAACACTAACATTTGTCGATTGTTGCGATCATTCTCAATTTTTAAATTGAATTGTAGCGAAATGCTTCGTTATAATAAATACGGGAAAAGTATTGAATTTAGTAGGTTCAGAATAAATAAACCAATGAAATAAAGGTTAAAATGGAAAAATATTCATAAACTAAGATGAAGTATAAAATAAGTTTAAAATCGCTATCCACTTTGCTCTCTCATTATCATTAAAATACAAAAAGCATGACAAAGTAATAAATTCATAAACATAATTTTAATACGAAACTATTAAATAAATAACAAAAACAACAAATATTATATATACAGCGCATCTTACCATTTGACAAATACGGTAATTCTTTTTAAAATATATTTTCTATCCAGTATAT
>JBBMOY011101665.1:0-10840 GCA_037951405.1 Platydemus manokwari
GATAATATTAATATTAATAATAATGATAATAATAATAAACTAATAGTAACAATAAAAGCATAATGATAGTAATAATAATGAAAACGATGATAAAATAAATTAATAATAAAATAATAATAATGAAAATGATAATAATAATAAAAAGATAGAATAATAATAATATATCTGGTTGAATAAAACGTTGAAGATTGATATTTCAAATGAGAACTTATTGATAATGTAACCTTTACTGTATTTCCCTGAATATTTGAAATCCTTTGAAATTCTAGCTCATATTATCAGTTGAATTCAAAAATCATTAATAGAACAGATTTCCAAAATTATTTTGGCAGATTATTTTTCATTGCTATTAAATGTCTGACAACGCTTTCGGGATAAAAATTAAGTTGTTGAAAAATATTAGCAGCCATTTCAAAGCGATCCAATAACAATATGGAGGCTAAAACATGAAAACAAATGTCGATGCAGATGTTTCATAATCGATATGGAATAGAAATGATAGCTTTGTATAAATCAAGTCTGGTGTAACAGATGATGAGATCAATGATCTAACGAGTCAATAAATAAATCAAAACTGCTGCCAAATGATCAATAATCATGGCAATCAAAAGCTTTCTGATTCAATATTAATGTTTTTAAATACGCAAACAGTATTTTATTCTTGAATGGTAAAAGAAATTGGAAACCTTCGATGTTCTTTAACGTCTTGCTTGTCACATAGCAACGATTAAAGATACGATTTCAAGTCATGAACTCTGTGTTCAAGGTTTAGTTTTTATAAACAATTTGAAAATCGATATTGGATTCTCGAAATGGACCAAAACCGAATCATTATGAGATATATTGGAATAAAGAATAGAAGATTAAAGGATAAACACAGATGGAATGTTGTGGAGCTTTATAAATCATAACAACATTTTGCTTGAGAATCCAGTAAACCAGTAGAATGCAACTTGTAAACCTCTACTCTTTTATAAAGCACCGAAAAGTCACGACAACAAATAATATTTTAATTACAATTATTCAACAAATAAATATCTTATTAAAATCTGATTTTGAAATTTCAATTTATTATAAATCCCCACATCCCCTTTCTTTAAAATATTTTATTTTATCTCAATTCTTAATTATAACTGCATCAATTTCTCCAGATGTTTATCAATATAAAACCACCTTTTTCTTTTCTATGTCATCTCTATATCTTCAGTATATCTTTTATATGTCTTCACCTTTTCTTCTTTACATCTTCTAGACATCGTCTCTATATCTTCTTCTCTTCTACACTTTCATGTCCTACACATTCCCAGAATCGAATTCAAATGCGTGGTCACCATGGAAGCCGATATCTTTTCATGGTTTGAAAATGAACTCAAAAGTCATGACACCAAATTATATTTTAATTATAATTATTCAACAAATAAATAGTTTGTAAAAATATGATTTAAAATTTTAAAATTTCAACTCATTGTAAATCCCTTCGCAGCTGTTTATCTCGTGATATTTAAAAATGCAAAATAATATTTATAATATTGATAATTATTTATAATTTGACGGATTTGGGTTTTTTTTGCTATCAAATTTCTGAAAATATTTATTATTGAAATCTAAAATCCAACGATAATTTCATATCGAACTGTTTTATGGGCCCAGATGAATCGCCAATCATATATCATTCAAAAATATTCTCTTCACATAATAAATCGATAAACTTCACAAACTACTTATTGCTATCCGACATTTGACTAAGATTTTAATAAATTGTATGGCATCGAAAACAATTCAATAGTTTGTAATCGATAATTATCTTAAGATTGATCCCCACACATTAAATTTGAAGAGCTGATAGAGATTTTGACGACATCAATTACACGTCAAAGTAATGCGTTGTGATATTAATAAATTTCTTTTCATTACATTTGATTTTTGATCGTTTGTGTGTCATCATACTCAATTAATTCGACATCTCCGAGCTTGTCCGGGATTGTTCATTCACAAATCTCAACTTTCAAGCTTCTCTTTTCATTATATATCTTAAGTTTCATTTTAATATCATCTCAAAAAACATTAAGAATTTTCTACTTAATGCGACGTTTTTAGACAACTATATAACCCGATGAACAAGTTTTTAAAATTAGTCAAGGAAACCACTTTATCTTCAAGTCGATTTTCTTATTCTAGAAAATCTATCCCAATACCACTTGCATTCCAAAATTTAAATTGAGGTTGTATGATGAAGAACAACACTAGCATGTTCCATGCATATTCATTGAATAATATCGAAAATCAATGAAGTGAAGAAGACATGCTTTATCTGAAATAGTATTTGAATCTGGAACAGAAGTAAAACTGATATCTAAAACAACACAGGGTCCTGTTGCTCAGCCAATCGGATCCTCAACAATCTGACCTGGGTGCCTGTGGAGGTGTAGTGCAGATCAGTCCTCCAATTGAGGAAATGGCTATCTCTCACGAAACATTAGTCTGACTAGAATACAATTTCGATATTTACTATGTTCTACAGCCAAGCCTTATTTTGGCTGTATGTGGATCTATCTTGTATGTACATTTTATTATAAATATAAATCTGTCAGAAAACTATTGTCGAAATTCATCTTGTTTTAAATTGGCATCAAATATTGACAAATAGACCCAATTCTGAAATCCAATCAATTTCTTCACAAACAATTTCTAATCCCATGGCGGCACCGAATAGCAAAAAATAATATTTTTACCAAAAAAATAAACAGAAAATTAATGGACTGGCTTTTACTGACAACTAGTTGATGATGAGTAGAGAAAATACAATTAATAAATCAGATATTCACAGAGTTTTTCGGTACGAGATATAAATCAATTGCCATTGCCAACCATGACAACGTAATGAGGGAATTCGCAGAATTCATTATCGATCATTTTCAAATCAATAAATCCAATGGAGAAATTTCTTCCATCTAATGAATTTGTCATATCAATTCATCAGTTTTCCACTGAAATGATAATTGGGATTTTTTTTTCATTTTTCTCTATTTTTTTTTCTTTTAATATCAGCTATATTCCATTCGATTTTAATCATTCTGGATTACGATTGAATATATTTTCAATGATTTGCACCCATTTCTAGACACCATGGCAACAAGCCGTCAGTTTTTTGGGAATAAAATATGTTTCAGAACCGGAAATCAAGTCAAAAAATCGATAGATTAAAATATGCGATTATTTTACAGAAGAACAAATTATTGTTTTAGGAAAACTGTGAGAGAAAAATCAATGAGATAAACACGACACCTTTGTTTTATATTAAAATAACTATTTTCTCAGTGCTGAAGTTGAAATTGATTTGAATTTTAAAAATAATCGATATTTTTTGTAGAATTTTTAGTATCTATAAGCCGCTACTACTTTATAAGACACGCATGAAAATCAAATATTTAAAAATTTCATTCAAATTGAAATGCTCACATCGGCCCTTCTTTAAAATCCTTGATTTTCTTTACATTCTTAATTAACATTGTATCGAATGCTCACATATTTATCTTCATATAAAACTCTAGTTCTACTATCTGTTTTATATCTTCTCTAAATCTTCTTTATATCGTCTCTGAATCTTCTCTGAATCTCCATAAACAGCTCCATAATTTTCAGTCATTGATCTTCTCAGAATCGAACTCTGATGTATGGTCGTCACGTAAACCGCTACTATTTTATAAAACATGCATCGAAAACAAACTGAAAGGTTACAACACCAATTAATGTACTTAAATCTAAGTATTTAAACAAATTAATTGGATTTTAAAAATTTTAATTCAATTTCAAATGGTCGCAATCTACAAGATATTTGTTGTCGAATTTTCATGTTTAGAGTTAACGACTCATCGATATAAACACAGTTTTGTAATCTTATGGTTTTACCTTCATTACATCACACGATACAGCTAAAGGAAATCACGAGTAGCCGTCATGACTTGTTCATCTGCTCCACTCCATACATGTTCTGATTTTCACATTCATGTTTTATGAGTTATTTCCTGGTCACAATGAGGAGCAATTTGATTCGGAATTTTTGTTTTACTAACTCGTAACACAGTATTAAATTGAAAAATTATTAAAAAAATAATTCAGACAACAACGAAAAAACTCCGTCAGAAGTCGACATTCCTGTGTTGCATCTGAGCAGGTGTGATTTTAACTTAAATTCAAACAAAATTCATCTTTTTGAAATCAAAATTTAGATTCTGTTAAAAAAGAATTTTATAATGAACTTGCTCAGTTTGTTTCGTTCGGAGCTGTCAGCAGAATGTTGATATATTGGATTGATAATTCAATGACAACATTTGCGTTTAGTGGCGGCTTCTTTTCTTGTGATGATCGAATAAATTGAATTAATTTTAGATATCTACATACGTTCTATCAATTTCCCAATACTTATCACACCAATTGAGAAGAAAAACACATCCAGGCATCAATGTAACCCAATATTTTATATTGGGGGGTATTGATGAAGCATTTACAATTCCTCAGAGGATTTTTACTGGTGATGTTTTTTAGTTGTTAAACTGTTTTGCCGATTATTGGAATACCTTTTCTAATGATGGAGGTCAAAAAATTCATTGGCCATCATTGCAACTCATAAAACAATAAAAATACAATCTCATGTTGTCATTAGTAACGGAAAATGTCGGATAAAATTCTGTGAAAAATGTAGGTTTTAGTTGTCATCAACAGGCAACAATGATTATGAATTCGATATATTATCGATTGGAGAACTGTGTTTCAGATAGGAATTAATTTTGTGAATAAGATATCAAACGTTATTATACCAAATGATATTGTGAAGGCGCTTATTCTTTCAAAGATCGATATAATGTTTTGATAATCATCTCATTGAAATGTCAGAGATATATTGCTGTAATAAATGTCATTCAAAAATGTAATAATATTAAAATTGAATTAGTTTTTTGACAGATATAATTTTATATAAAATTATACTTATTTGTTTAAATAATTCTATTTGAATACATAATTTAATGTCGTGTCTTTACAATTGGTTTTCGATACGTGTTTTTTAAATTAGTATTGGCTAATATGGCCACCACACATTTGGATTCGATTCGAAGATCAATGATTGGCATTTATTAAAGAAGGAGGAAGATGTTGAGACTATATCGAGAAGATATAGAAGATGTAGAGAAGATATAAATAAGATGTAAGAATTAGAGATTTTCATGTTGATAAATATGTGGAGAATTCGATACCGGTGTCAATTAAGAATTGAAAGAAAATCAAAGATTTTTAAGAAAGGGGGAATGTGAGAATTTGTAATGGAATTAAATTATTTACAGATTTAATTTTATTCAAAATTGTACTAATTTGTTTAAATAATCTTATTTGAAGACATTATTTAAGGTCGTGTCTTTCCAGTTCATTTTCCAAGGCATGTTTTATAAAATAGTAGCGGCTAACAATGTACACGCTGATTGGGTTTGAAATATTTCTATCAATACTCACGATATCACATATTGGTGAACCCAATATTCCAATATTTGTTGCTCCAATGAAGGTATTTGAGAACTGAAATGATTCCGCAGTATTACTCGAAGCACTATCAAATATAATCATCGGGAATTCTGATAGAATTCCACACGATGGCTTGATCTATACACACAATTCGATGGTCGATATCGATAGCGATATTATGAATCCCAATATTCGGAATATTTGTTGTGTAAATAAAAGTATTCGATAACTGAAATGATTCTACAGTATTATCAAATATTAAATGTAAATATTAACATATGAATTCGAATAGAATCCCACATACCGCCTTGATCAATAGGTACAATTCGATGGTCGATATCGATAGCGATAATATGAATCCTAATCCTCAATTTCAAAACCAAATCTGACGTATATTGTAATCGATAAAGCAAAATTAATAAGTGACATTAATGGAGGAAGAAATATCGAAAAAGAAACCACGTGAAAAGAAAATTCCTATTTGAGATTTATTTTGAAAATGATTACAGCAAACCGATGAATCACATGGAGTAAGGAAAAATTATATATATATTCAACCATGGGAAATCATTCCGCAAAACAGTGAAATATGATAAGTATTGAAGTATCGATTAATTTAAACTAGCTCTTCAAATCAATTAATTCATCAATAATCGTCATGATAATAATAATTATCATTATTATTCATTAATATTCGATATTTCGCAACGCGCGATAATTGATTACATTTTCTCTCATCTCTCTCAGGCTCGTTTTTTTTTAATTCGGAATAAAAACATATCTAACATATTTCATCAATAATAAATAGCAGATATCGATTTGGCATTTGGAATCCAGGGAAGTTTAGAAAATTAAAAAGATGAACTGGCAACGGAAAAAAATAATGTCAAATGAAAATATGTGTGCTGATGAGGAAAGTTCGATAAAGGAAAACCATGTACTTGAATCTGATTGGTCGATGGTGTTTGACATGAATTTACCGTTTTTCTTCACCGACCAATCACAATAAAGATCGCAAAAGTTATGGGAAAAGAAAAATTTGAGAAATATATTTACTAGAACAATATTTCTCCATTTTTTTTGCAAATTACTTTTTTTTCTCATTAGACGACACTGAAACTGAAATGCTTTTAAAACCCGAACCATTGAAAGGATTGGACTGGCTCAGCCCAATTAGTGGGTACGACCGAGAAATGATTAAAAACTTCCAACAATTGTATTCACAGAAATTGTTAGCCGCAAAAAAGTCGATCTTTCCCACGACAATGTTGATGAGATATCTTTATGGATGTCCGACAAATGGCAGTTTGTCCACCGATATTGGCAGCAAAACCAGCCCGTTTCGACCTTATCAAAAGCCGGAAAGTGAGAGCATTAAAACCAATGATTCCGTTAACAGTTCTGAAGAATTGGAATGTGAGACTCGATTGAAGTCTCCGATCAGTTCCACCGCTGAGAACTTCACCTACACCATGCTCAATAAAACCTACATTGCGAGTTTCAACAACGAAGGTGAAAAATTGCTCTGCTTGCCACAGATATTAAATTTATTGAAGAACGTCGAGTAAAAAAATTATTTTTCTGGGATCTATTGGTTTTTTTTAACAGCGCTTTTTTCGCTTCAGCATCAGTGATATCAACGAGGCTATCAATTCGATGGGAATCATTTGCACTGAATGTGATGAGGAGCGATTGGGAGTGTTGCATAAGCATAACATTTTACCAAAACAAGTCACCTGTTGCGGTTTGATATCACAATCGAATGCCGAACGATTATTGAAGCTGTTTAACAACGCAAATATCGATACAAATCCCGGAGAAGTAAATAACAACTCATCGTCATCGGATAAGATCAATCTCGATTCGGCTGCTTATCATCAAATCCGAGTGACCCACGACTGTTTCGGCCAACAGAAGGGCATCATTTTTCCATTGAAATATACTCATTCCAATGCTCAATGCATCGAATGTTTGGAGTGCAGCAGAATGATGTGTCCGGTGGATTTTGTCGGTCACACCCATCAGGAATTCGGTTCGAAATGGAGTGAAACACAAGTCTGTCATTGGGGTTTCGATTCGACAAATTGGCGTTGGTATTTACGATTGAGTGAAGACTGCACGAGAACGAAATTGGAAGAAGAAAGTCTGAATGATTATTTGGATGAAATCAAGAAACGATTTTGTACCAGTATCAGCGAGCTACCACCAAGAAGGTGAAAATTTATTATCGATTTATATCATTTCATATTCGAATTGACCAATTATATCGTATATCATTAAATCACAGTATTAAGATAAGTGATGTAAGGACCCTCATGTTTCACAGGGTTTAAACAAATACATCAATGATATTAAATTCTTTTATACAGTTTATGATATAATGATTCATAATCACAATACGTATTTGCCCGAGATGATCCTTTTTCATATAATATTATATTGAATAGCCCTCAAAACTTTGATCAGATTCCTATTGTAATTTCTCCTTAGTGTTTTTACCCGAGCTATTTAATACACAACTTGTACGAACTCGGATAGCTTGTCTTACATTCTCCTGTTCGGTTTAATTGGGCTACTTGTTGTCAAAGAATCGTACGGTGAATATCGAATGAAAAATGATCCTTCCTACTTAGAGTTAGATTAAAAAATTCCCTGTCGAGATGAAAGTCTCATCTATGATCGCATCGCAGAGTATAATTTGGAGATAATTATCGACCTTGATAGTGAGCATTAACGGTTGGAGATTGTATAAATGCCATGGATTTGCAGAGATCAATAATCAGAGTTCTATGGTAAAAAACATAAGAGAAATATGCAGAACTTAAATGTGGCAAGAGAAACGAACAAAGCGTGCCGTGCTTCAATCTCCGAGAATTGAAGAGTTGGCAGCGTTCATGCCAGCAGCACTAGTAACCCGAGCCAATATTCACACCACCCCAGCACCAGTTTTTTCCCTGCCAGCTATTAACGAGGCCGGGGAGAGCATGACGATTACTCATCTACAGAGATTGCTGCCGGTTGCCAGTGTTGGTTAAGCTCGTATGTGTCATGCAAGGCTTAATTTGGCCATCGGTCTCAGGAGTGTGGTCTTTGTTTAGTGAGAAATGCTAAACCGCGTTTTTACTCATCCCCTCAACCTGGCTGATGTCCAAATGCTGACAGACAAGATGGGGAAAATGAGTACAATAAATACTAACGTTTAATGGCTGTCCATTTTACTTACCATTCGTAGAAATCAATTTTTCAATCATTTGATGTGCCTGGTCGTGATTGGCACGAAAATTTCACTTCAGAACTGGTACCGCCATGAATGATTATGAATCTATCTGTTTTACCATTTTTGTTGACTACCGATAACAATCTCTGCCGTTTAAGTTGAATGATATCTGCAGTAACCATATGATATCATGTCCTTTACGCAACAGCATCTTCCCGTACACGAGAAGCACCCAAATCAAAATTTAATTTATCATTGAATTCAATAAGTTAATACTTATATTGTAATCAAAATCCTTCTCAAACAAAACTCATATGTATTCCACATGACCATTTTTCACCATTACCATGGTAATAGGTTGTCAAGTATAATCACACATGCACTACCTGCAGTCATTTTCTGACGCAGAACGTTGATAAGTTATCGAGGAAATATTTGGAATTAATGATCAATAAAATAGTGTAGATACTATTAAGCACCTGAACGAACTACAAACCAATATATATATATATATATATATATTGATTACACGAAAAGAAAAGGGTCCTTCTTTTATTATATATGTATAA
Organism: Platydemus manokwari; assembly: GCA_037951405.1. NCBI lineage: Eukaryota > Metazoa > Platyhelminthes > Tricladida > Geoplanidae > Platydemus > Platydemus manokwari. The sequence continues at coordinate 9,301 of JBBMOY011101665.1, forward strand.
TATTTTTAATAAAGTTTATTATAATAGTTTATTATTAAAAATTATATTATAATTCCCATTATATATAAATATCACTTTATTAAAACAAATTTAATAATATTTCATAGATAACAATATTTTATGTTTTCAGATCAATCCAATTGCCAAACTCGTCTCAATCGTTTTCCGAAGCTCATTTTAAAAGTAATTTCCTCTTTTAATTCCATTTCCAATCCAATTCTAGGACTCATTTCTGCTAATAGATTGTTGCCTATTTTGTTCTGCTTAGTTTTCCCAATTAAATCTCGTCATTAGCTTAAGAGAAACAATTAAACTCACTAGTTGCTAACACAACTCCTCTACACGGAACACACCTCTGGTGGTTGCTAATTGTTTTGTTTTAGTTTGGTTTGGTTTGGTTTGGTTTGGTTTTTTACATTAATTACTGGTTGGGTTTCGAAGGAACAGTAACAAAATATCGCTGTTGCTACACCGTTGCTATACATGAATATCAAATGAGAACATAATCATTGCAGAACTAGTTTCAAGACCCTACATGATTTACAAGAATAAGTTTTTGCTCTATCAAGCAGAGAAATTCTGCAATCAAAATAAAACAAAAACAAAAACGGCAACACGAACAATATTAATCAGCAACTCGACGACAATTTTTATTATTTTAGGTTTGCATTTATCTGGTGCAGTATTCCAACAGTGCGTAACGAAAATCAATGGCAACAACAATTTATCGAGCCGTGAAGAAAAGATGCAACTCCTCAATGCTCTGTTTCTGCTTCGACAGGAGCATCTGCAACAGATAAACAATTTGATTACCGAACGACAACAATTGATTGAGGTGAGGTTTATGACGCAATCATTTCATTGTTATGGTTACCATTTGGAACTGCTAATCGATGATCAATGTCTACTTTGTTTGGTCTCATTCAGGGTCTGATGAAAAAGAGCAGCCAAAAATCCATTGAAGACAATCAAACCGACCAATTACTTCAAATTATCAAACTGAAAACGGCAATTCTGAAAAAGGAACAAATTAATCGCAAACGACCTGCGTCTAGCAATTCAGACATTAGAGTGAGTTCATGATTATGTCGCGCGCAACAAATCTCATTGGCCTAAACTGATTGCAAAAAACTTAAAATACAAAAAAATAACATTTTTCTTTTCATCTGTTTTCATTAATGTCTGTCTGGGAGAAATATTCTGTTAGACGCGATGAAATATTTGCGCCCTATCGAATGATAATAATGTTTTATGGGGAAATTATGGGAATACAAATGATTTTGTTTGAATGAATGTTTGGATTTAATATATCGTTTATTGATTCTCGTTAACACGTTTCGATTTGTCAAAGATTGATGGAATCTTGATGTTGGTGATGAATATGTTTACAACTCGATCTTTAATCGATATAATCATGCTTTATTATTGATTCGCATATTTATATGCTCGATATTAGAATTCTATAATTTATCTGGCCAGTAATATTTATAAACAAATCAATCTTTCGATAATTCTCAATTGGTTTATTTATTTATATTTT
>JBBMOY011101776.1:0-10840 GCA_037951405.1 Platydemus manokwari
TTATTATTATTATTATTATTATTATTATTATTATTATTATTATTATTATTATTATTATTATATTATTATTATTATTATTATTGTCATTATTATTATTATCATTATTATCTTATTATTATTATTATTATCATTGTTATTATTATTATATTATTATTATTACTATTATTATTAATTATTTAAATAAATTATTTTGTTTGTCTAAATCAATTAATTAAAAATAATAAGCAATTTCCGAGGTCGGAAAATTGACATAAAATCAGTACAGGTGAAGGCCAATGTACCAACTGGTGAAGTTGGTGAAAGATTGCCCTTTGGAGTATCTTGGATATGAAGAATCGACGAAAGTGTTTCGACCGATTATTTAATAAATAAATACCAATTAGTAAATCTGATGCTGAACCAACACAAGATAATAATGGACTCATTTACTGCACAGTACTGCAGTGAATTAACGATTAAGATATCATAGAATTTTCGAGTTTAGACCACACATTCTTATCGTTGCAAGTAAACCCAGAATCAGAAGACGCTTATTATTGAAATATTTTTTCCAAGAAGCCATTAGAAGCAGGAAGTTATTGATTTATTTAAATTGTTATCTTTATTTCTAAAAATTGTAGTATTCTGGAAGTTAAAACCCTTGATAATAGTATGCCATAAATTGTAGTGAGTGATATTTGAGGATACAATTCCTGAATATTGGTGCTGTAGAAAAAGTAAATAGCATTGTGCGTAAGTGACAAAGCCAGCCACAGCTTCTCAGTCAGTATTTCCAAATTGGTATAAGGTCAAGTTCCGTTTTTACTGTTGAACTTATATTTAATTGTTAATCTCTTGGCTCTAATTTTTCTGTACAAAAAAATTGAACTTTTTAGTAAAAATAAATCTTAGGGATCAACATGTCTTTTGAAGCAAGATATAGTTCTAGTACGAGTATTTGTAGACACGGGGTATACCCAACATTATGATTATTATTATTATTATTATTATTATTATTATTATTATTATTATTATTATTATTATTATTATTGTAATTATTATTCGAAATTACAGCTTAAATTAAGATCGCTTAGAATAAAGCAAAAATCTAAATAATAGATTTTAATGCATACAAAATAATTCTAAAAGTCATCATCGACATCTCTTCAATGACGCAACAGATTTCTGCGGGCATTATTTATCAATAATTATTTATTATAAAAAATCAATTAGGTTTTTTACAAACTACGTTGTCAAGTATTAATGGGATCAAAAATCATTGATCGAACACGTTTGTTTATGATAAATTGTTATTGTTGCTATATTTTTTTTATAGAAACGCACACATTGATATGTATCCATATATAGAATGATTTTTTCCATTACATAATTCGAGTCTGAAACATGTGCTGCCTGAGGCAACATGAGAAAGCAATTCGACACGAAAATACTTAAACTTAAGCAATTATATACAGAGAGAAATAGAATATGTCTTTTTTCTTCAATTTAAAACTCGATTGCACATTGTGTAAAAAATCCCATTTGTACAAAAACAAATCAAAAGTATGCTAATCTCAAGGCCAAAAGAGAAAAAAGAGATATTCCAATGTAAGGAATCGTCAATTAACCCAATAATTCAATTCCATTACATCTATGAAAGTCAGTTGTAAATGAAATGGGAAAAAGTTATTACGAATTCGGCGCCTAAATGCTAAGTTAATAGTAATACATGTATACTATTCGGTAATACTGCAGATGTTGACGTTGAGATGGTATCCGAAAACGAGCTTCGTAATCTATTTGTAAATTTATTTCTAAGTACTCCAAAGATGTCATGCTTACAGCTTGTTTTTCGGGCGGCAACCACCTACAGCGTATTTTTGTATTTAGCGAACAAATCACAGATGCGCTATCATCATAGGAGACATTTATGGCTTACATTTTTCTAAGAGTTTTTTTGTGTTCAGTGTGCTTGGTAAAGGGGAAAGCAAATACTTGACCTTAATATGTGCCAATCTACCTTTGAAGTTAAAATGTTCTCCACCAATTTTTCAATATATGTTTGATTTTCGATTCCAAATTATACATTTTTCGCATCAATATTTTTATTACTGTTCGTTGTAAGAAAATTGCAATTTCGATACATTGTAGATACATATGGGATATATAGAGATACACACAATAACATTGACCAAGAGAATTAACTGCTTGCTACTTATCTTCATTTAGTTTCAATTAGTTGAAAAATGGAACGTTTTTGTCTTTGGATTATATTTTTCTGGTGTATTATCAATAACCGGTGTTCTATTTTTATCGATTAATTACGAAGGCAAAATTAATAGCACAGGATTTGTTTTAATGAATTTATTCAGTCGATATTTCAACTGAGCGACTTTCAAGGGTTTTATAATTGCAGTTATCGTGATAAGATTTTCCACATGTTTACGATTGATGAATACAAAACCAATAGCTGTTTAAACATATTTTCAAAAGGTGGTCAATTATTTAGTAACACATTATTGACTGGACACGAGTTTACTTGCTTCGGTACTTGGATTAAGTGTTTCAATTAATTTTTAAAATTCTAAGTAGTATGTTTCGTGGACCAATTTTATGTTGATTTGACATGGTCTGTAAAATCAGAAATATCGAGCATTTGATTTTTTATTATTATTAAAGAATTAAGAAATTAGTGGATTCTACGTTTATTAAATAAAAGAAATCTCAAGTCAAGTGCTCTTGAACAGTAGCCTGTTCTAATAATAAAAAAAGCGTATAGATAAAACTTAATAAACAAATACTTCCCGACAGACACCAAATCGTGGAAATAGTGATGTACGTTAGTGCAGAATTTGAATTGGTGGAGATCTTGTTGAATTTAAATTTATAATTCAAAGAATCTTTACAGAAACTTTCAGTTTCATGAATATTTGTCTGAGGCGTGATTGGATTTTCTTTCCATTTATCTGGATCTAGTTTATCTTCAATAAGCGATTCACTATTAACTCGATCAACGGACAGATTTTTGCATTCTCGCAATTCAAATGGTCTTGAACATAAAAAGTTAATGATCAAGTTTGGAATCGAAACAATGGATCGAAATTTATCGACTTGACTTTCAGCGGGATATAGGTCACTAACAAAATTTAATTTCCCATTTAAAAAATCGATTATAATAATTTTTTTATGATTAATAAGAACCTTTGTCAAAGTAAAACTGAGAACAAACGATTGGGTTAGGAATTTTTCTGATGAAATCGTTGAAGAAATACATGTGAGCTTGTTATGTTGCTTCAATGAGATTTTGGAATTTTCAGCTTTAATTGCCCGACTTTGTGTCGTTGGACGATGAAATATTTTGAAAATTAACTCAATGAAAACCTTTTCTTTGGTCGAATGGCACAATATCTCTAAACATTTCTTAACTGTTTGATTTTTATTAGCTTCATTCTCATTTGTGAAAACTGAACTACCGTTACGGGTTTGAAACAGATATAGATCTAGAATGGAACTTATCAATAATTTATCTTGCAAATCTTTATTCGGAATCTTTTCCCAAATAGTGAATTTTCCGTTTGTAATCACCGTTTCCGATTCTTCAATGATTTTATTTATGGTTTCAGATAAGACAGCTCTTACCGATTTATAAGAAAAAGAATTTTTCATTTCGAGTTTATCTTCGATATAATTTATAACCATCTCTTCTTCCCAGTCGAGATTCATCAATTCGAAAATTATTCTCAAATATTTATTTTCTGAATCTAGTATTGAATTGAGAACTTCTTCCAGAAGTTTATTCCGGATTTCTATTTGTAAAATAATAAGGACATTCTTCAATTTTTGTTCACACCTATAAATAGTTTTAGATAAAGATTTATCTTGTTCGTTATTTTTGATTTTACTTTCACTATAAGTTGTTGAGCTCACATAATAACTGGATATATATGAATTTAAAATGAACTCAGATTCGGTATTTAGAAGCCTATCCAATGAAACTTCAAAAACATCTTTCATTTGGCTTGTTTTATAATGTGGTTTCTTATCAACGAATGAACAATCGAGTTTATTAGACTTTCTTCTATTTCTGTGAATCGATTTCCGGTTGATATCTTTTATCATCTCATTTCCAGTAGCCGGTTTATTTGGTTTTATTTTGGAATATAAATCGTATTTTTCTTTTCTCGATAAGGATTCCACAATCTCGAAGGAAATAAATTTCTCTTTCGCTTTCTCGAAATTCACACCAGTATTGATATTGTTCTCGATTTTCATTTTCAATGATGGGCTTTCGATTGAATTCTTCTCAACATTTGATAACACAGATTCAGGTGATATTTTTCTTTCTAGGTTAATTTCACCACATTTTCTATAATTTGGAAATAAAACTCTTTGATGAGGTTTATTTCCAGAAATTCCGATGATTCTTTGAGAGGGAATTGTATCGGTATTAGGATTTTCAGATTCTGTACTTGTTATATATTTTGCTTTTTCAGTGCTATTGGCTTTACGGTTAGGAGGAGGTTTAATTTTGAAATCTTTATCATTAAACGAGACGTCTTTAGAAGTAAATGAATATTGAGGTTTTCTCAAGTCTTCATAATTAGTGAATTCAAAAAAGTCATTCATGAAATCCTTTATAAGATTACGTTGTATCAAAGATACTATTCTACCAGCTTGTGTAGACAAGTTAATATCGATAACATAAGAACTTCCACCGGGTTTGGTTTTTTTTATTATCATATTTGATGAATTTGATTTGTATAAGATAGGGCATCTGCTATTCATTTCTAAAATATCGACCTTGAAATAGTTTTCTGTCGTATCATTACGATTTTTGTGAGCGAATTCATTAACAATTAATTGTCCTTCATTTTTAATTTCTTTAAATTCTTGTACTGTCGTATTTGATTTAGAATGTGTTTTGACATTTTGATGGATTGAATTGAAATGGTTTAAAATCGAATTACCATTCATATCTGGAACATGATTTTCTGAAGGTTCTTTGTGGTTTATCGATTCAGATTCACATGTTTCTATTGACAGGCAGGTAAAATATTGTTCATCCTCGAAATAATTATTAGGTATCATCATCTCAGTAATTTGATTAGGAATTATCGATTCACTGACAATCTTGTTGTTAGGACCAATTAATAAATTATCTTGTCCAGAGCTAATTTCATTTATCTCATGTAAGAATTTTCTTTTGTTATCATTATTGTCTTTGACTGATGGAAGGTTTTCATCTACAATTCTCTCATGTTCTTCATTCTCCATTGTGGTAAAATCAGTTGTTTTATTATCAGTGTTTCCACCTTCACCAAACTTTCCTAATGATTTACAAGAAAAGTATCTGTCTGGATCTAAGACGATTTTCAAATGTTGGTTAGCACCAGTCTTTATCAAGCCCAGCTCTTCTATGGATTCGTTTATAAAATTAGATATATCATCTAATTCAGTCGTCGATATAGATTCCGTTACTTCAATGATGATTTTAGAAAAACGTTTGGAGTTGTCGACTTCTTTGTATGATAATCTCACTTCTCTGTCTAAGTAATGATGTATATAACTTTCAATTATAAGGTCGAGCATGATATTCTTTAGAATTTCATTCAAAACTAATTCTCCTTGATTCTTAATAAACAAATTTGAAAAATCAGATGAATCAATTTCGTTATTATAATCTTTGGTTATTAATTCCAGATAATTTTTAAATTTTTGATTGGCAAGGTTGACTTCATTGTTATCCTTATTTAATTCTCTATTTTCTGAATGCAAACCTACTTTGGATATCTCGTTTAAATCACTAAATGAGCCAATAGTTTCATTTTCAGAGGTATTTGGATTGTGTAAAAAATTTTCATTGGGATTTACAGTAGACTTCAATTCGATTTTATGTTTTCGGTCTTTATACACAAAAGGAGTTTGAACATATTCAGAAGATTTGTTCAAATTATCAATACCATCCAAACTATTAATCCAACCTTCTACTATTTCGGAAGTTGGTTGAAATTCATGAATAATCTCCAATTTATTACTTAGAACATTTTCTTGAATTAGTAAGTCGTTATTAGGAGTATTTATTATGGAATTATTTTGCCCTGGAACTTGTGAAACCTTTTTTACTTCAATTAATACTTGTCCTTCTTCGCTATGACCTATTTCCACTCCAATTGATTCGCGATAATTAACTGCTATCGTTCCATCATCATTTTTCAAAGTTACATTAGTAAATGTCTCTGGTGATTTTCCTTTCATCAAATCATTAGTCTTATGAAACATATCAGGATCAACATGCTGATGACTCGAAACTTTTGATTTTACCTTACTACTTTTGTCAATATTTTCAATTTCATTTTCAGTTTCAATATTAAGTTTGATTTGTGATACCAAAGCTTTCACGTCGTTTTCTAAGCTGGGATCGTAAAGTTTCACGCTTGAATCGTTTGGTTCATTGATTTCCCTACATTCTATTTTTTCTTTCTTTGAAAATCGAATTGATAATTTCAAAAATAGATCACCAATATTTTTTGATTCATTTAATTCCTTGAAAAAGTCCGATAAGAAAAGATCTCGATGACTGATATCCATCATTGCTAATTCTGTGATAAGTGGACGAGCAATTGATCTCATCATATAACTATATATTACCATGTCTATGAGTTTATTTGCTACTTCGACAGCACACTCTTTTCGAGTTGAAAGCTGAGGGCAAATAAGGTACAGGCTATGCTTACATTGCCAAGCCATAAAAGAATGTCCGGCTATGATTCTATGATAAACTTATGTGATATATCGTCAATAGTATTATCGATTTGGATTTCTTTTTCATAATTATTTTTCTAATTGATAGCTAGTGTTATTTTATGAATTCATGATTCGATAATTATTAATTGATTAAGAATGTTAATGTTTACCGCTAATCAGACAACAATTATTCCAAACTACAAGTTGAAATCAAGGAAGTTAGATACTGAAATTTGTGAGGAAATATTGATACTCATGTGTAATAATAGCAAGGTTCTTATAGACAACAACACTGGTTTTCAAGCGACAAGCCACTATATAAAGAGTAGACCTTGATGCCCAAATAAAATTCCAATCTTCGAATTCCATTTTCTAAGAATTCCAAATCCAATTCAAATATTTTTTTATATTTATCTTTATTTTGACATCAAATATGGTGACACTTATCGGGCATTTATTGTGATATTTATTTGATTATGTTTGCTTTGAATTGTAGTAGCCGACATTTATTATAAATTATTATTGAAATGTGTACAAAATACGATTATTTTTATAATTATTTTTAAGTCATAAAATATATATTGTTGGGTGTAATATATATAAAGTTACATTATATAATAATCAAATAAAAAATATAAATAAATATTAAACTTTTGTACAAATAAAAGATTGCTTTGTGGGTGACAATAAGATTTCATGAAAGTAAATAAGTAACCATGATTAATTCACTCTGCCATGGGAACAGCATGTGTAAGCATAGTGGTTCGAATTTAAATCACGCTGCCAACATATGAAATTTCTATAGAAAATGTCAAGTAATAACTGTTACAAACGTCCACAATCTGAAACTATATAAAAGCAAAAACAATCAGCAATAATTTGCACAAAATTTCATATTTAACGTCACTCGAATTTACGAGATTTAAAATTACACATTGGAAAATATCAGTGGGCTATTGGACTCAATCATGATCAGTTTCTTTTTACGAATTCATTGTTCAGCTTGGAATCTTCAATATTTCCAATTTCATTACCCTGGTAAATAGTATAATAATAATAATAATTATTATTATTATTATTAGTAGTAGTAGTAGTATAATTAGCTTTTCCTCATGAATCTCTGATAGAAATATTAATAGTTTCCTCCACAAAGTCTTATTAGAATTTGAAAGAGTCTAAAATCATATACTCCTTTAGTTTTCATATCGAAGTAGAGACCCACATAGTACAGTCTATCCATTTTTCACTCTTGACGTCACATCGCGCACTGCATATTTCTTAATTATTATTATAATGAATAAAAATATTATTTTGTTAATTTTTATTTATTTATATTAGTAGCACGCACCTAATTATATGTTAGTTGTCAGATCGTTGATGGAAACATTAATTATCGGCTTTTAACTACTTGTTGAATTAACAGTTTGAATTACCGGGAATATCTTGTTGATTTAAATCTATTAAAATAATCTAAGTGAATTCCATAAATATTATTATTTATAAAATTTAAAAAGACAATATAATTTATAAAATATAAAAAGACAATTTATAAAAAAAAAGAATAAAATAAAAGTCATAATAAGTAAAATTGATTAAGTTTAGTTATAATAGTAATTTAAAAGGTCAACAAATCCAAAATTCAACATCAAAAATAAAATGAATAACGGTCCAAAAAGTCAGAAAAATAATAAATTTTTGAAAGACAATAACAAAAATTCAAAATGATCAACAGGTACAAAGCATCCAAAGTCAACTTCTACATAAGCCTATCGGAAAACGGTAATAATCAAAATCACACTAAATCTTGATAAACTAAACTCAACTTCGCTTCGATTTAGATCTTAAGAATATTTACGAATATTGATCATTCCGTAATTACATTGGAAAGCTATTCATAGAACTTTCATCAAAATGAAATAAATTAATGATAAATAAATCAATAAACATATTATTTGAAAATCTGTACATCTAAAATCCTTAAGATCTTGATCAAGTTCACGCGGTCTCATCAAGATCGCTACACTTATTGTTGTAAAATTGCGAATGAGCAAAACTGTCCTATTTGATTTGTAATTAAATTTGATTTGTAATATTGATTTGTAATCAATAAAAATTAAAAAAAAATAATTTGTGCTTGATAACGTAATTAAAACTACATCACATAAATTAATATATATCTTATCACGAACTCACGCTTTTGAGTTTACTAACAGGTTTCAAACAACACAAGCCTGGTATTATTTGATTATCGCATACACCTAATTATTATAATTGTGTCACCATTAAATAAATTATATAATCGTTATTTTTTATATTTATCCAATCAAACTACTTCCACTAAACTTGCCTCATTGCTCCAGGGTAAATTCCCGATATCAATAAACCATATATCATTTAATCGTGCAAAAATCAAACTAATATCTAAGAGTTTATAATTTGCTAACTATTGTCAAGATTTAGGGGTTAGCCAAACCCATTTGTGAATAAACAATGATCAACTCTTGATAAAAACAATTCGTGACAATATCACTGCTTATGAATGTATAAAAGTGATAATCATTGACATTGATGTATAATCACGAAGCAGTTCTTATTTCAAAAATAACACTTGACATGCTAGCAAATGCCAAAAACTGTAGAGTAATTCTAAGTGTTTGATGTTTCAATATTAATAAATATTTAATAAAATTCTTTTCAAAACTGTCTTTGATTATTTTAATCAAAACATTATTTAAATCAGGGGTCTCCAAAGTACGGCCCTCCAAGCTTACTATGAAACACGCGAACATTATGACAAAATTTAAAACATGTGTTATTCGATGTAAGATATTAAAACTTTTTGAAAATAACAGGATAATTAATAAAAAATATTTTGGCTAATTTTAGTTTTTTGTAAACCTATCATAGTTTTGGCCCACCAAATTTTAAAAAATCAGCAATGTGGCCCTTTGCTGAAAAAGTTTGGAGACCCCTGTTTTAGAACCCTTGATAATTCATTATTTATTATTCAGCTCGTACGCTGATTGTGTAACAGCTTGTATATCTGTCATATAAATCAATAAACATTTATTATATACGTTGTGTTGTTATTATATAGTTGTCATAAGTGCTAGTAGTAAGTGCTAGTATCCGCAATCCTTTAGAGTCAGATTGGTAAAGAAAATCGCTCAACTCTCGAGTTACGAAAACTCCACATTTGTTTTATTATGTTTAAATATTTTGGAATATCTACTTAAACATATTTTAGATTTATATTTGTTAAATTATAATTTATAATATTTGTTGATTACTTTTCTGGGTTATTATCATTATTTTTCTTATTTACCATCTCACTAACATTCGTTTAGTGTTATTGTTACAGTTTTAGAATTTTGTTTGTTTAAACTAGTGAAATATAAACTTAGATAGTTTTCGTCCAATTCAAGAGTAAGAAACACTGCAGAGATAATAACAAATATACAAGCATGATTTGCAGTGGAATTGAGGTAAAAAAATGATTGAAGGTTACAATCCAAAAGAAAGGAAGTTACAGCACAGCATTATAGATACTGAGCAGGACACAACAGGTGGAGACCCAAAATATAGAAGATCATTTATGACCGAATCTGACAGAAATTAAAGATAAATTAGTATTGCTTGAAGAGGAATTTACAGCTTGAAGTACGAATGACTTCAGATTCCAACTGGCAGTGACAACAATACAATAGGAAAACCTTAACGGATGCAAAAAGACAAGAAGACTACAAACAGAAAGGATTTTTAACATCGAAATCAAAGAGGTGAGTGCAATGTACACTGTTTCGATTTCTTAATCATTAGAATTCATAATTATTCATTGTATCAGGTAAATCTGTTAAAAACCACGAAAAATCATTATAAAAACATTTATGGACAGGCAAATATACTGTACTTGATAAGTCCGAAATAATTATATTAATTATAATAAAGTAGATTTCATGGTCAGTCTTAGGCGCCATACCCTGAATTTTCATAATATTATATATAATTATTACATTATCACTATACTTAATATATTAGGATGGTGCAAAAATAATGGCCGTTATCTAACAGCAACTTTAAAAGACTATAACTCGCTTAAAAAATAAGTTTATTAATC
>JBBMOY011101887.1:0-10835 GCA_037951405.1 Platydemus manokwari
AATAATAATAATAATAATAATAATAATAATAATAATAATAATAATAATAATAATAATAATAATAATAATAATATATTAGATTATATAAATTACATTTAATTCAAAAACCGCTATTGCTATTCCACTAGAAGCACCGGATCCGGCTAAACCAATAAAATGTCCCGATCCTATGTTACTCGCAAATAAAGAGGCTCCTACCTATTACAGCAAACGTTTCATTAAATGCAAATAATTAATAAAGATCATTACAGGTAACCAGTGCATTGTTCTCCCCGCTAGAAAGTAACCACCGACGCTACCTCTATTGGAACATGATGCCTGATAGAGATCATTATTTAAAAATCATCAAAACCAATTCCAAACCCATATTCCTACACCCAATACTAAAACAAAATATCCAATAACCACTCCAATGTCTCCCCCTTCTAATTTGCCCACCAAAGACATATTTTATTTTTTTTCCAAGTTATCTAGCACTATAATGCATAAAAATCAAATATTTTATAAATAATTCGATTCATTAAATTGATTCAGTAAAACAAATTCAAATATTCGAGAAAATCAAAAAATATAAAGGTTTAAATTTATTTTCAATTCAATGAGATAATTTATCTTGGTTGGTTTATCTTGAATTTTATTGATGAAAACCAATTCGAAAAGAAATCATTGACAAAAAATAATAAAACATAAATGTTTTAAATTGCTTTATAAAACCCGAAAAATGTCAATCTCAATAATTTTATTAAAAATTTAAAATTAAATTCTTTACTTTCTAGCTTTTAGGTATTTAAGGTCAACTTACTATCATTAAATATATGCTGAAGTGATTTCAACATTGATGATTTTTTAATGATTGTCCAAGACACTTTATCATGTTTAAAAAGATTTTAAATTCAGACCTTTCAAAGAAGCAAAGTATGCAAAAATACTATCTTTAAGTTATGTGGGTATGTTTCAATAGCTCCGTGTTTTGTAATTCTTTTTATTTATCAGTATCAGATAAAACAACAAACACACTATCAATTAATCATGTACTTTCCAAACTTTATGTGAGAATATCAAATTGAATTTGAATTTATATTACATTTTATTTGATGTTAAATTTTATTTGATATTAGATTTAATTTATTTTGTTTAAATAATTGTCTTTGAATATAATTGAATGTCGAGTCTTTTACAGTTCGTTTTCGATGCGTTTTTTATAAATAGTAGCGGCTTACACTCTACATGTTACACACTAATTCCGACATACTCGGGACTAATTTTCGAGTACATGGTATGTTTAAGTTTTTATTCCAAATCAAATGATGCCTCTTCTTACCTGTCATCTTTTCATAAAATATCTAATGAAGATGATTTTAGGAAATCAACACAAAAATATATTTTTATGATGTTATTTAAACCAATTATTGTTCTTAATATATTTTAATTTAATTTCATATTTAAAATCATTTTTAATAATCATCACATCCCATGCAGGTTCAATTGGACAAAGATAAATTACTTGAATCTCTGTAATATAGAAATTACGATTTTTATTTTAACTTATTATGTTGATAAAAGCAGAAAATAATGTATGTAAATCTTTGGTTTTCTTTGCATTCTTAATAGATATTGTACCGAATACTATACATATTCATCGACTTACAAATCTCTATTCTACTGTCTTTTTATGTCTTCTTTATATTTTCTTTATATATTCTCTATATAGTCTCAACTTCTTCCTTATTCTTTTCCATAATTTTCAGTCATTAATCTTCTCATAATCGAATACTGATGCGTGGCTGCCATGTAAGTGGCTAACACTTTATAAAACATTCATTGAAAACGAACTGAAAAGTCCATCATAATTACATTGATAATTACCAATAAAAATATGAGTGCACTTTCAAGAACTTTTATAAAAAATCATAAAGCCCTAACAGTTAGTTAGCTTAAGTTTCCTCAAGAATTAGATCGGAAAGCCAATTGATATGCTGACCATGTCAACCAAATCAGTGGATTTGTTGATATTTCACAAATTGCAGAAAATCAATCCTGAAATTCTTTATATTTCGATGACGGAATAATTCCATATGAGCTTGATCTGATTCCTTGATCATTTAATGGTCAAAAACAATAATAGAAAAACAAATTATTGAAATCAGAAAACCATAATCACAGCTTATCGAATTAAAAATCAAGCCGATAAAAATATGTCAACTCCGCTCAAAATATTATTGATTTATGTTTTTGGCAACTTTTGTCGGAATTATATTCTGCTTTAATGATTAGAAAACTTTTGTAATTATAATAATTAGAGAATATTTAAATTATTTTTCATTTCCTAATATCGTATGAGATTATTAAATCTTTGTTCCTTTCAAATGTTGCTCTGAAATTAAAACAAATACATGCGGAGGCAAAGTTAAAGATATATTTTTATTAATAATAAAATATATTCAAAATATAAATAAAAATTTATTATATTTAGGTTTAGTCGAATAAGTTCTTGTTAAATTATCTTTACTTAAAAGGTGTTACACTTGAAGGATAAACAAAAATGAATTAGTTGGCTGAGAATCGATTTCTTTTAAAGATCCAAATTTGGGGTTTCGTTGATTGTGACATTTTGAAATCGTAATTCATCAATAAACACAGCAGATCTATTAATTAGGATCCATCAACACATGCAACCATCAATTTCAGAATTTCTGTGGTGTATGCTTGTGTTCAAATAAAATAAACGAGTTCTAAGACTTGAAATGATTTTATTGTGGCCATCGTCACACCTAAATAAATGATATACGTTATCTGAATTATTTTCGACTTTATTATAAATATTATTACAAGATTATATTTGATTTGTCAATCAGGTTTCGAGCACGTGTAATGTGAATTAGTCCGTTCTTTAGTAATTCAACTTTTCCACATTTAATGATATTTGGAAAGTACAAATAGAACTTTTTCTTTTGACATATGTTTTTAACGCCAATATCAAGTAAAATTATGACTATGGTTGTCCTAGAAATCTCTCACAACATAATCTCTAATAATGGCTTCTCCAGCGAGCTTCAAATGCAGGTTATTGACTTCATAAGCACGCTGAACCCATTGTATTGTTAACTTTTAGACAAGTTACAGATAAGCCAATCACTCCAATTAATCTAGAGTTATAAGAATTTTGTTTTCGTCAATTAAACTTTTTTCTAACTCAAAGCCAGTTTCGAAGTTCTTTCTTTGATTATTAAATAAAATTACGAATTTATCATTTTATTCGCCATATATATATATGTATGTATAACACAGTGTACGGATACAGAGTTTAAAATATGGTAACAAACATGTAACACAAAATACACGATAAGTTAAAAGAGCACTCCTTCTTTTCACAAATTTGGAAATACCTACAAGATAATCTTTCTAGTACAAAACGTGTTCATTATTTTCAAACAATCTAAATTTATAAACTTTTTTTATCATTCATAATATTTTTTATTACAATATCAGTGGTGATAGAGCATCCTGTCTATTTATCTTTTTTAACTTATAACATTACTTTTACTTTTTGTATTACTAGGATCATTTTCTGTTTACTCCTGTTTGCTCCTATAAAAAAATGACTTCACGGGAAAACGTATTACTGCGCTGAAGAGGTTAACGATGATATGGAAAAGTGGTTCGCTTAAATACCTGCAGAATTCTATGAAAATGGAATAAAATAACTTCCAGAACGCTGGAAAAAGTCTGTGGACCTTAAAGGTGATTATTTTCAACATTTCAGATTTATAGACGAATGATGTTTTGTTTATATTTCTCAATTTACATATTTTCTTTGTTGGTTAAATAAATATTATTTTTTATCGGTCAGAACTTTCGTTCCAATCCTATATAATGATTATGCCGTTCAGACTTACTGTGTGTCACACACAAAATATCATTTATTTGACAATAATTTATAAAGGCTTGTATTTTTTAATATCAGATTTTGCTGTCTTATTTATTGTTTACATCATTTTTGGGACTAAATAAACAGGCTTTGTATTTTATGGATTTCCTTCAATTTTATCATTATTATTTAATCCAAATGATTGCGATCATAAAGATATGAACACAATCATTTTAAATGCAATATTAAATTTACAAAGCTTTTGTTAAACTTAAATATTTTCTTCAGGAATTATTCAACACAATTAATATAATCAAACTCTATTAATTACTGAAAGAATTATTGATGATAGAAAACAAACAAGAATTCGATAATCATATTAATAATTGTGTCAAACGAGAACAGAATCGTTGTCATGATAACATGGAAAATACGAAGAAAACAGTCATTTTTGGAAAGGAATTATCAACTTAAGCCCGACCAATCAGAAATGCTAGGAATAAAATTTCCACTGCATTAGGACAAAGCAAAACAAGAAATTTCTGGACCATAATAAACGAGTAGATATTGATTTTGACGAATATTTTAGACAATATATCGATAGTTTTAATAATCTTCATTTATAAAAGAATATGAAAGAGCACATTTGTCAATATTAATTAAGAAGAACTTCATCTTCCCACAAATATTAATGTTAAATCTGATTTTTTTTAATATTATAAAATGAAATACAATCACGATTTCAACTTTTGACTCGCAAGCTTCATTGATTCAAGACAAGGAGTCAAATTAAAACGCGATTAAAACTCTTTGAAAATAATAAAGCAAATAAAAATATATAAAGTAAAATATGAAGTGGCAGTAAATGGTAAATAGAACACGAAATAAATGACTTAGGTCACCATGACAACTTAACGATGTCATGTCATGAAAAATTACTAGGCAACAAATTACGACAGAAACAAATAACAGTCAAATCAAACTGCTAACAGTAGTTGTGATCAATGAAGGCTTAGGCAAAAGACTACACAAATTCGAATCGAAATTGAGGAATAATCACAAATTATTGGTTACAAAGGAATCGTGCAAAAGCGACTAAGCATCCTATTCACGAGTACAAAATTGAATAACAGATATAGCTTCGTATTCAATTCCTCGAAACCATGTGTAATTACCTGATTAAATCAATAAACAGACACAGAATTCAAATTAAATAAGTAATTTAATCATTAAATTCAAATAAAGGAAAAGTAATGAGTGAATTTCTGTTCACATTTTAATTTGGTGACTATGCCCTAACAAACTAACAAGAATGTTGTTAAACCAATGCCAACTATCATAAAACCAAGTGTGCTCCCACCTTTTTTTCCTCCAAAGTTAGGTGGCAGTAGATACCTTCACTAGCTTTTGATTTCTCATTTGGCCATAGGTATGACAGAAGAATATCACATCACACATTGGTAATTATTAATACTATTTGTGCCATTGTAATTTATAATATATTTTTCAGTCCCGCGTTTTTGTGATCATCACATTTATATTTATGTATAGAAGCACACAACATACGATTTATTCTCTGCTAAGGGTCAGATATTTGGTGGAATAACTTCAGCCTTTATCACGATTTTAGCTCCAGTACTAATTTATCACTCGAGTTATTATTTAAATCATTATTTATAATATTTCAAGATGCGGCATTCTGTCTTTAACATGGTTTTCATTACATAATGGATGCTGCATTATCAATATTGTGGTAAATGTTCTCTCAAATTAATTTTGTGTCTGTCTTAAAACAATCTAATAAAATTATTTTAGGACTTGATGTTGATTTATGCCACCATATCTTAATCAATATTTTAATCCACTTCAATTACAAGTCAAAAAGTGTTCCAATTTTCTCACAATATCTATCAACTGTTACTGCATATCGATTAATATATTTCATGTTTCATCGATTCTAAATATTATTGATAATTGCTTAACTGACATCAAATTAATAATCCCAGCATTATTGAGATCATATTTACACGCTGTAGTTGTATTTTGGTTTCAATTCAAGTTATCCATCACAATAGTAGGTTTTTATTTTAAATCCTGGAATGAAACATATCAAAAAGAAAATGTGTATGCTCTGACAGATTCTTTATGATAAAAACATTTCATGACATTGATCACTTAGTTTCTTTGATATTTTCATTTTTAATAAAACTTTTATCCTCAATGGCCAAATACCCCTAACTGACTCCAACCAGATATTAACATATTTAACTTTAAAAGGGAATCCAATTAGTTAGTTTTGGGTTTACATTTCTGGAATTAATGCCAGCGATTATCGAATATTTGAAGCTTCATTTGCAATTGGATTATGTTTCTCATAAATGACAGTCGAATCTCGTTTCAATGCTCGAATTGAATCCCTATACATGGCAATTTGACAAAGGAAATCTCAATACAGCATTGAATGATCAACATATTACTGGATGTCGTTTTAATATAATCATCCCGTTATTAATAATCACATTTTCGCTTATATTAATAATAATTTTTGTTTAAATTACAGTAAATATTTATTATTTAATATTTTTATTTTTAAATAATCAATAATAAAAATATGAATCTATACAAACATCTTTAATATTGATTTTTGTATGATTTCTTTAATAATAATATCAATAATAATAATAAATAAATAATAATAATATTAATAATAATAATAGTAATAATAATAATAATAACAATAATAATAATAATAAATCATACTTATTATTCCATAATTAATGTGGAAATCAATACAAGTATATATTTTTCAATAGCCATGATAAATGAAATACTTGTATAGCAATATATGATATAGCATCCGACGATATCAAAAACATGAAATTGTAAATGTATTCAAAAATCACCATTTGTTTTTCTCGAGCAATACACACTTTACCGGGTTTAAAATGATTCGAATGTGAGATATTTGTCATGTAAAATGAAAAGGAAACACTTAACGAAAATAAAATCCAATTGAAAATTTCAACCCACCAATCGTTTGATGGCAAATATATACTTGTAATATTTCAGTTATTCTACAATTGCATGAGCTCATGAATTATGATTTCTGGTTTTGTTTTTCTTCCGTCACAACGTGACTCAGGAAATAATATTTACCAAAATATTTACTCACGTTTGGAGATTGGTTTTGGCAATTTAAATTCATGAAACAAAGATGACAGCCGACTGAATTAAATGCGATATTAAATTTTCGCTAGCAGATAGTGTGTATAGTTAGCCATGCAACAGTGTACCAGAGTAATGCCAAAGCTTGCCAAGAATTTCTGCAATATTTCAATCGTGCACAACAGCTAGGACAACAATACTGGAAACAGAAGTTTGAAGAAACTGAAAATTTATCCACTAGGTTGGAATCAGGAAAATCGTCTGATGAAATCATGAAGGAATAGGTGGTAAATTTTGTAAAAGAGAATGATGGGGCATTAAAGTGACTCAATACATTTAGTTTGTTCGTAGTGTTGTTGTTTTATTTTAGTTTTGGAGGAGGAGACTTATGAATCACATGGTACAAACTAAAATTTTCGTAATTTTCTTTACTTATTTCAAATTCGTTTTCAACGCAAACACATGGCTCAGTTTATTGCTGGCTCTGATTATTTCTGCTGTCTCAATGTAAGCCATTAAAAAAGCTGAAATTTAAATTAATCCAGTAACTGACAGTGCCATTACAAACCAATTCAACATACAATTCAAATCATCACACAACATTTGTATCAATTATTATTTATATTGTTTTATCTTTATTATCAATCGATCATTCACCATAAAGCCATTTCAACAAAGAAAGAAAAAATCAATTTCTAAAACCAAAGTTTTCATCAATTCAACCAATAATTTAAAACAAAAAAAGAGAATCAGAAAACATTAATAATCGATTAATTCCCGAATTCCCCTATTTCCAGTGTCAATTGTCGAATTCCTTTCATTAATATTGATAAACAACATATTTACAACCGTATATTGTTTGATGGAATGTTCACAATATCATACAACATGAAATCTCTTTTATTTTCTTTCCTTATTTCAGCTAGAATCACAAAAACGAAAGATAAATATGAATAAATAGAGATTTCAGACAAATAAATTCCCTTGTTTATTGTATATGGTATTTTACTGACTCATTATACACATGAGCAACTTCATATCATTAGATAGACTTGATTAATTTCTACTGATTATTTTGCCCGCAGTCTGTAGAATCTGAAAGTGATTATTTATCGTATTAAAGACCATTTATTGACACGTAGATAGTAGACTATTCGAGATTATACCTGAACCAGTAAAACATATTGTAATTTATTGTCTATCTGAGATTTAGAATTTTCTATAATTTTATTCTTAATTTTTATTATTATTTGAGTTTTAAATTTGTAAAATTAGTTCTCAAGATATTTTCACACATCAAATAATTCTGGATGGGTTTATTATTGTATTAATTTAGAATGACAAATCGATCACCAAATACAAGAGGAAATATCGATGCATTTAATTGTTCTTGTCAGAATTTTAAGTTGTATCAAAATTTTTGACCGTTTAATTTTATACAAAATTATATTTATTTGTTTAAATCATTGGATTTTTACACATTTTCATTGTGATGTTTTTTCAGTTCGTTTTCGATGCGTGTTTTATAAAATAGTAGGGTCTTACAGTTCCAATTATCTTTCTCTTTGCAATATCTCTATGAAAGGAAAAATTCTTTGACGAGATTTCCATATTTTCAGGCACGATAATTTTGACAAATATTTTGATATGGAATAGAAACACAATCACAATGGTAGCGCGCTAAATTACGTAGAGAATAATCGCTGTGACAAAATTATGAGGGTGAGTTATGGATTTCAATCAACAGTTTTAGATCGAAAAGAATAAAATCGGATAATTTGTGAATGGCTTTCTGGAAATTTTGTCGGAATTCGTTCTTTATTATTCTCTTATCTGGAAAATACATGATGTGAGAATATCAAATCGAATTTAATTTGAATTAATATAGGATTTAATTTATATTGAATTAAGTTTAAAATTGAATTTAATGTTGTATTGAATTTGATTTCAAATTGAATTTAATTTTATAAAGAATTTAAATTTTTATTGAACTTAAATTTGGCATTACATTTTATTTATTTGTTTAAATAATTGTCTTTAAACAGAATTGAAAGTCGAGTCTTTTCAGTTCGTTTTCGATGCGTTTTTTTTAAAAATAGTTACGGCTTATACACTATATTTTCAATTTCATAAAAGTTTTTAAACTTACTTGTCGTTTAATTGTTAAAAGAATTTATAAAGGAATTACTTATATTTCAATTTAGGAACAAAAATTTGTCCGTGTACGTCATGCACTGAATGATTTCGAAAACATTACAATCCAAATCTTGTGATAATCCCTTAAAAATGAAGAATGATGAAACACACATTTATTAGGAGCCAATCAGAAATCTTAAAATCGATTCGGTACAAACATAAAAAATAAAAATTCAAATATATCAATAAAAAGTGAAACAATGCAGTTACCAATCGAAAACGTTGAGTTAAGATCTTAAATAAAACAATCAAATAAAAATTGATATTGCCAAAGCAACTCAATAAATTGATTTTTGAGATGTAACATGAACTGACTCCATTCAGAATTTGCTAGCCTTTTTAATCGATAATTTATTTAATTAATTTACTGTTTTATCTTTTAAATTCTGTATCGATTCATTATTGTGATTGGAGTTCGATGTTTTTGTGGGTTTTTATTTGACTGAAAATCAGTGTAAGAATCAATAAAATATTGTAAATTTCTTACATATTATTTTTTATCACTCTTTATAGGAGATCTATTGAAACAAAATGTGATAATAAATTCGAAATTCTAGAATTATACTCAATCTTAATAAATATCATTAGCCATGTATTGATTATTGGGGACATTCAAATCTCTGTTATCCATAACGAATAATATTTTAACTTTTATATATTCGAAGGTCATTCATAACTAAATATTTTAAATTTATCTTTTTAATAAAATATACATCTAAAAGAATTTCCTTTAATGATCAGAAGAGAATCCCCTCCATCACTGCTATGGGAGAATGTCTAAAACCCATCGAATACATTAAATCAATTCTTATAATAATGAAATCAACCACTTAGAACCTCATAATATGTTCATTGTGATGAATAATCTTCAGAACCAACGATTACAAAAGTAATTTGGCAGATACGGTTGTCAAGATAACAGCAACGCGCCGTAACTATAATCGAGATATACTAATAAAAACGAAGTGCAAGTCAACGTCTAACAACAATGATATAAAATTAATCATTCTCATATTTGCAATATAAATGATATTGATTAAAAATTTTATTCTCACAACTAATTAAGGTGCAACACTTAAAGTTATGATTAATTTTTAATGCATCACAATCAAAATCGTAATCTCAACGGTTTACTGTACGGCAATCAATTCATCGTAACGTTACTTGCAGAGCACTCGCATAAGATTTAATTGGTATTGATTGATCCTTAACGATTAATATATGAGAAACACATAATAGTTTGTTTTATTTTATTGTCGTTATAAATGAAAATTGAACTGCACCGGTGTTTATTTTCACGATATTCGTAATTCATCGTGGATTATTGACATAATTTATTGCAAAATCAGTTCAGAAGAAAATCGTCGGAACATTTAAATGTCCAGTTTAATTAGTTTTGCTGTCGAATAAATATTCATACAGGAACTGGTCAATTTAAGCTGCAAAAATAGAATCGTAAAGACATATTTTCTAAAAGTATGTCCAAGCTTATCGCGCAATCAGTGATAATAATAATGATAATGATAATAGTAGTTTATCTTAGTCTATCGTAATTAGTGTTCTAAAGATGATTAAGTATCTTTCGAACAGATACAGTTAAATATTT
>JBBMOY011101998.1:0-10835 GCA_037951405.1 Platydemus manokwari
TAAAGAAGTAAGTGATCGATATTTTGGAAGTCAAGAGATCTTTAATGTTCAAAGTTTTTCTTAATGTCGTAGTGAATTTTTATGCCTACAAAAAAGGCTTGATGTTTGGAATTTTTTTCCTATTACCACGCCAGGTCGAATAGTGGAAGAAATTTCAGATAAAGTGAAGTTAATATGGACATTGATCTTTAAATATTGGAGATAGTTTCTTAGAAATTCAAGAATCATATTGTGTTGTTAGGTAGTTTTTTCAAGAGTTGTACAACAATGATCGAAAACATGGATAGAGGTTTTAGCTTTAGTGTTACAGCGTCTACAAAGAATAAGTTTACAAGTTTCGATGAAGCAAGGAAAATAATTAAGCAGGAGAGGGTTTTGGCTGTCTCGGTAGCTGTATATTCGGATTTCCGGTGACAACACTAATCCAATGGTCGTTGCCGCAATTGTAAATTTATTTATATTCAAATTGTCAAGACTAGGTGACAGATTGTTTTGAATTTTACGATTATCCATTAATTTCTCAAGAAAAATGATTACTATTTGAATTTATCAATATTGATTATCCAAACTAAATTTTTCAACGAATTATTAGTTTTGTTCATTTAAATTCAAAAATCAGCGTTATTTCATTAGATTTTCAAATCCAATGAATGAATATTTGTACCAACTCATTTTAGTGACTCGTTTATTTTTTTGTTCTCAAGATGATAGCAATTATCTATACAATCACTGTTCACTAGAATACGATAATACAAAATGACAGGATTATTTATCTCTCCAGGATCACAAATCTTTTGTTTTTAATACTTCTATATTACTAAATCTTGAGATTAGAAAATTAAATTATTGACATTTCATATAAGTCATAATTGTACTGCAATGAATAAGCAAAAGTGGCTAACGAAACTGGAAAAAGAAGAGGAAACTACTTGCTTACTTTTACCAGGAAGAAGAATACAAGTAAATAACTGCAATATTATATATTATGTTGTAACAAAAAATGCAGTGTAAATAATTAGTTGAATTCCGCTCTACTACACTGAACAATTCAGCGACAAATTAAAGAAATCAATTTAATGTGTCCAGAAAACAGCTAGATGAAGAGACAATTTAAATTTATATAAACCAAATTACTCGAGTGTGTGGCAATTAGGAGATAAATGAGTCTTTCATTGATTTGTCTTTGAAAATTTATTCTTTACATATTTCTTCAATATAAATTTGACATGATGAGTATGTAGAAATAAAAGAATGAAGGGCTTAAATATGTTTATTAAAAATTATACATTATTTTGAATAATGTCTTGACGAGATATTTGAATAAATTAAAATTTTCATTATTCTTATTAGTAACAGTTTTGCAATTTTTTTATTATCATCATATATGGAAAATGTTCGAAACTTAATTTTTGAAATATTGTCATCAATTTTTAATAAAATAAATGTTAATTTCCGAAAACATTTCACATTACTCTAGTGAAGCACTTTGATTTCCATAAATATAAATTCGAAATTAAATGCAATTATTTAAAAGAGATGTAAAAAAATGTGTCACACAAAATATATTGTTTTACTTCATCAATTAATTATTAATATAAATCTAATTTATTATTTTTGATTTGATAAATACAAGGAAATAATTATGGCATTTAAGTACGCTTTTGCCATTGTTAGCAGTTTGCCTAATTCGTTTGTACAATTCAATAAAAATCCTAATTTTAATTTTCAAAAAGCTCGTGAAGAACATTTAAATTTTGTTGAGATTCTCCGCGAGATTGGAGTTGACGTTCTTGAGCTTGAACCAGAAGAAAGACATCCAGAATGCGTTAAAGTGGATGATACAGCAGTTATTTTAAATGGGACAGCATTAATGTGTAGTCCTTATGGTGCCCATAGGCAAGGAGAAGTAACTTAAATTATATTGCATATATATAAATTTTCTTTAATTAATTTTAGGTTAATTTAATTAGACAAACATTGAAAAAAGAATTAGGTTTGAAAATCGTTGAAATTAATATGGAAAATGCCAATCTAGCTGGTAGCGATGTTTTGTTTACAGGTTATAATTTCGAATTTAAAATAATTGTTAATGTTTTTTCATATAAATTTCAATATAATTTCAATTTTATTTAAATTACACTGGAATATAATCTACAAATTCATTCAGTATTTAATGCAAACTCATTTAAAGTTGAATTTTGAATTTTTTTATTAGGTAAAGAAATAATCGTTGGTATCTCCGCCCACACAAATGAAAATGGTGCCCAAGCCGTTGCACGTGCATTTCCAGAATATCCGACAACAACGGTGCACGTTTTGCAACCTTTTCGAAACTTGAAAGAAGCCATTACGATGGCTGGAGTGAATGTGTTTGCTATTGGACAAAGTGAAAATGCTCGTAAAATGTTAACGGTTAGTTGAGTTCTCTATTTTATAAAAGCTCACAAATTCAATATAAAATATTTGTAGATTATTAAATATAAATGCTATAATAATGTTTAATTTAATTAACATTAATTTTCTTGTTGAATATTTAATTTATGAGGGACACTGAATCGTGTTAAATGGCAAAATAGTATTTATTGATTGATAGTTCTGCCTTATATTGATAAGATTTGGAAACGAATATGTTCATTTAGTATAGCTTAACTCGATGAATTGCAGTCACTTTTTGTAATATATACATGGTCCCCCAGCGAACCTACAAGCCATATTTTATAAAGAATTCCATTTATTCTTATCATAGACTCGAGAGCATGATTCTCTCACAAACCCTTTCATCCATATCATGGAATGCTTTGCAATTTCTATTTTCATGTTCATCCAATGCTTGAAGATGACTCCGATAGATCATTTCTTGTATTTGACCGCAATGAAAGAAATCACCTGGTATTGAATCCAGTGATCTCGATGGCTACTCTAAAAGCTTTCTTTGACGGTCAGTCTTACAGTTTGAACCATTATTGCTTAAAACCTGATTATTCCACCCTCTAATAACTGGAAGTTCGTTGTTGAAAGTTGTCCGAAAGATATATTGCTCATTAACTTGTTGTCCAGAAATATCCGCCCAAACGGTCATAGGGTTGATTTATAGATTTCCTATGAAGACGATTTCGGTTTTGATTCGACCATTGAACACATTTATAATGATTAATTGATCCATTTAGATTGAATTTGGCTTTATCTGTCAAAATAATTGAATTGAATATTCACAGAAGTTCAATACTGGATCAGATTAATTCTCATTAAACTGCTGAAATTCTGAAAGCTTTTGAGATCCAAGTTCATTTTAAGAAAGCCACGAATCGATGATTTTCAATATAAGATCCTTAAATGGCTTATATTTGGGAAAATATCAACCATTTCATTCACAGTATTAGCAATTGGATCAACTTTATTGTTTTAATTATCATTGTGAGCTTTGGGTTATGCTTTATCATCTATCTACTTCCAATTGTTTCAAATCTCAATTAAATAAATAATTGAATTCCAATCAATTAATTAATTGTAAACATCTTCAAAAAGTCGGCCCATTCCGTGACAGTTTCATGTTTTACAAAGATTCTTCATTATTGTTTCACG
Source organism: Platydemus manokwari (assembly GCA_037951405.1). Taxonomy (NCBI): domain Eukaryota; kingdom Metazoa; phylum Platyhelminthes; order Tricladida; family Geoplanidae; genus Platydemus; species Platydemus manokwari. Next base: position 3,583 of record JBBMOY011101998.1, read on the forward strand.
TCGATATCTGGTTGATATTTAATAATCTTACATTTGTCAATGATTTAAATAGTTTCAATTCTTATAGTTAGTAAAGTTTATTGCAATACTTTATTTGAACATCTAAACCATAAGATTCTGTGAAATATTGATTGATTAAAAAATTTTTTTTTATTATTTCTATTTATTTATCTCTGCTCAATTTTTTATCTATTATTGAGCAATCACATTTACCGGACACAATTTTGCAAAATATTGATTGATTTTACAAAATGTCGAAAAGATCAAAAATTGTTCTTTATTTATAGATGACAATATTAAATAATTTATATTAATTTTACTCATTCAACGAAACATGGTATTTTGTAATTAAAACAATTTTATCGATGAATCATTTACTAAATCCACCGAGCTCGATAAAGCGAATCAAATTATTTGTTGTTTCATTTGAACCACACACACACACACATACAAACACATTCAATCATTTTGATGATTTATCTGTTTATTTAAACTTAAATTATCCGTGTGCTGTTGATATTGGTACAGACAAGAGATATTAAATTGACAACTAGATAATTATTACAATCAAACAAATATTAGTTCTACATTTGGAATTTTTTAGATTTTTATTATTTTATATATTTTAACGAAAATTTCTCGTCGATTATTTCTACAAAAAATATTTAATATCAAAGTAATTGTAAATAATTATGATACTATCATAAAAATAAATAAATAATTCAAAAACCAAAGCTTGATTTATATTTTTCTTGATTTTTAACTTTATTATGTGTGAGTAATAAGTTTTTATACAATATTCTTTATGCAATATCAGTAGGTGTTTTTTTCAATTTATTTTTAATGAAAGCCAAAAATTTATGGAATACAATTTTTCTTGTACAAAACTAGTTTTCATTAAAGCAGTGATGATTTTTACCTGATAATGTAATTGCAATTTTGGTTCACCTTTTATTGGAAATTTTTGTTTTCGCCATTTGATTTAATATGATGAAAATATTGAATTATTCATTTCTAATCAATGATCTTCTGACTGAATGATAGTTATCTAATTTGAATTAAATCGATAATGGGCTGTTCATAAATTAAAATTATAGAATGTTTCTGATTATGATTAATATCTAAATATGTTAGCAAATTTTTTCACATCAAAATGATTTTAATGTTTACTTCATATATCATGGGAAAATTGTCATATGAATGACATTATTATTAATCTCATAATCGTAATATTTGAGGCTTGGTTGTATAAAATGATTGTTTAATTATATTTCCCCGAAGATTATAGTTATAAATTCTATAAACTTGTATGTTACCGTAAATTTTGTAAAGCCAATCACGTTTTATTAAATTTAATCTCTTTTTAATCCCAAGAGATTGTTCTATGTGTACAGTATAATTTTTAATCCTTTTCGTATCTCATTCTCTGACTGGTTGATATAAGAGGATTTATAACAACTTATAAATTGAAAATATCGAATTCGGATCAAGTTTCAAAGAGACAGTAGTGAGAATGAGACTATTTTAATTAAAATGGAATGAGAGCTGATGTGAAATATAACAAATAACTATTCTCAATTGTTTATTTTTATTTCGAATCATTTTCATTATTGTTGATATCCTTATTATTTTGCATTCATTTTATTGACCTTAATCTCAAGTTATTCTTATAGGAAATAATGAGTGTCGTGACCTATAATTATAAACAAATCTCTCTACCAGAAGACATCGCTGCTCAGACATTCTATATCAATCACATATTGATTCACCTGTGTGACGAAATGATTCCAAACAGTTTTGGGGTATGAGTTTTCCATATTTGATGAACATTATTGATTATTTTTATTAAAGGTTTTTGAAAACAAGATCGATTTTAATCGATTGCCAATAGATCTGTCCGAGCTTTACAAAGCCGGAATAACATTACCGAAAATGGCCTTATTAGTAGGTAAATTCAAGAATCAGAAAAATATCGTTTCAACGCTGGCATAAAGAGGGTTTTCGTGTGCGCGTGTGTTTTTTTTTATTTTTGTGGCAGAATAATCGATAATTGTTTATTTTTGAATCAATCTGTGCAGAGCGGAAATCATTTATCTTTTGTGTGTTGATACACATTTCCAATGACTCTAGCTTAAATTAATATTATTATTATTATTATAGCTCTTTTATAATTTGTTATATTATTATTATTATTATTGTGTGCGCGTGATCTGGTTGCATAATTATTATTAGCTTTTTATATTGACATTATCTCCAGAGATTGTTGTTTTCTTTCCTCATTTGTTTGTATTGATTGATACATCATGTCGAGATGATTAATAATAATAATAATAATAATTGATGAGATGACATTGATGTCGACGATTCCAATTGTACAGTGATTTACAACTTGTACTTGTGTTTACCGTTAAAATAATAATAATGATTATTGTTTGGTTATTCATTCTTTCATTGAATTTTGCAATGTTTTTCGATTCACTTTTATAACATGAGGAACACAGCTATTATATACAATTAATTTCATCAGGTTCTGTGCTTATTAGGTTTCATAACATATCAGTGATGCTTATCACCATGACATTCAGTCACTTAGTTACACAAATTTTGAATATTTTATATAACAGCAGATATATCACAATTAATAAACCAATTTTTGAAAAAGTAAAATTTAATAATAACAATAATAGGCTTATGTTTAATCAATCGTTATGAATTGCATTGGTCACTGTTGGCCTGTTTTTAGGTAACTTAAATATCTTATTATTTGAGTCATATTTCCTCTACCATGATTATTCAATATTAATTACCCAAACTGTTTATTAATCGATCCAAATTTTATCTGATTTGTGCCAAGAGTAAATATTTTACATTCCTTAAATTTAACCAATAAGTGCTTCAGAATTCAAAATGTCATTATTTTCAGAGTGAGAATACTGTGTTTTATTCATTTCTAATCTGTAAATTTATATAATAATAATAATATTTGAAAATTATATTAATAATAAATACAATTCCATACAAATAGACATATTGGAGGTGTATCTATGTTAGACTTGAACTAATAAACTGGATGAATCAGTGATGATTTTTAATGGTTCTGATATTGATATAATCATTGATAATATTTTCTTGAGATTCAATAAACACAAAGTGACAAATAATGGTTAGTGATTTGTTGAATGAAACATTATCATCTTAATTGTCATTTTATTCACTCAACCGGATCTGCTGATTGAAGTCTGTACTTTATATATTCATTTAAAGGCTAGAAATTTGTTTCACAATATGAACAAATCTGGGAACAAGAATAAGAAATTTGCAAACAATCGATTTATTTAATGACTTGAAATTTAATCCCCAAATCACGGAGATTGAGTTGGCGATATTGATATGATATTGAAGTAAATTACAGTTTTCCATTAACAAACTTGATTAATCACAAGATTATTGATCACAGAAAATGTCAAACTAGATGATTATCAGTAAAATGTGTGTAAAATAATAAATATTTGTGTTCAAAAATTGAGAAATGAGAATAAAAATTGGAATGGATAAATAAAATATGTCAAATGGTAGATCTTGATATAATTATTTCTGTAACTAATTGATCAATATTAGTTATTTTTGGGTTCCAAACATGGTTTATGACATTAATATAATATTAACATTTATTGATATTGTCCCCTTCTTAATCAATCTCTGGAATTCTGATGACACACGGTTAGTAATAAATCTTATTGTTTTGCTCGTCTTTCACCTCTATCACTATCACTCGTATTAGGTCGAGAAGAGTGATTTTGGGCAATGTATTTATCAAAAATCTTATATTTGATCCTATTTGTAGTTCCTTAATGACTCAGACTTTCTATATTAATACAGCGTTGAATTTTATTACTTATTCTATTATTGTTCCTTTATCAGTCTTGTGTACTTGCAAATTATTCTATTTTTTACTAGTTAGTTAAAAATGAGATTTGTTTTAATATTAAAGAAACGCATGTAATTTTGAAATACAAATAAAATATTGATGGAAGCAACCTGTGTTTTTACTAGTGACCACACCGAAATTAACGCTCTGACAAGAGCTAAACGGGAAGAGAGACAGAAAAGTTTTGCGAATTTACCACAAAAAACTCAGGATTTATTAATTCCGAAACCCTCATTCTTCGATTCATCAATCCAAGATGCAAAGAAATGGTTCGAAACAGCCAAAGATTTCACAACATTTAATCAAATGGAACTATTATTTGCATTTGACATGTTGTTAAGAGATGACGCCAAACAACTGTGACAAGAATTCAGCAGTTTCAAAGAGGCCGTTTCAAATGAAGAAATTGAGAAATGGTTTTTAGAAACTTTCTCACATGCCAAAACAGTGTACAACAAGGTTCAAGATTTGGCAAAAATGCAACAAAGACCAGATAAAAATATCGCAGATTTGAACTTCGAGTAAAGAAACTAGTTTTGGAGGTGTTTGACAAGGAAAACGCTCTTGAAGAAATTTCAAGACTATTTATTCTGCAATGTCTAAATAGCAAGAAATTAAAAGCATCATTTAACTCGACCTTGCAATGTCCGACAATAGAAAAAGAGACCTAGCTGTCAATTTTGAGAAATTAACTCCGACGAAGCCCATAAACGCCATCAAGAGGACATATGCTCAGTTGGTATTTCAAAATGACGCAAGAAAGATTTTTCAGAAGGCGATTTCGTTCAAAAAGCCAAGTCCAATCGTGCAGGAAAGAGATTTTGATGTAAAAAAATATTATAGAGCATCAGTTAATCGCATTGAATCTCCAAACTTTACAACGATTGTAGAGGAAATCCCACACCACGTGGAGATTATTTGAAACCAGGAGCTTGATTTTGCTGTGGTGAGCTCGTACACCGGAAGTTTGAATGTCCACTGCGGAATATGTTCATATGCAGAAAAGAAGGACATTCGTTCAGAGAATGTCATTTAGGTAGAAAGCCTAGGTACAATGGTCCGAGGAGAATATTTTGCATCCATGACGAAGAAGATGAAGTCGATTTTCAAAACGAAAGGGAAGCAAGTGATTGTGTTAGCTCACTTTCTATGGAAGACAAAAAAACTGGAAATTGGAGTGGAGTACAGAGTGTGAGGAAAGCTCTGGAAACCTTAAAGAAAAATTATGGTTAGCTCCGATTTTGGCCTTTCCGGATCCAAACAAAGAGATGATTTTAGATACCAACGCTAGTTTCGGAGCGATTGGAGGCGTTCTAATCCAGCTGGATGACAATGGAAAAAGAGTAGTGGTCTATGGTTCTAGAACTTTTAACAGTCATGAAAAAGATTATTGCGTTACGAGGAAAGAGATTTTGGCAATCCACGAGTTTACTATGCATTTTAGACATTATCTGTTGGGAAGGAAATCTGTGCCTCGCACCGATCACATACATGAAGAAAACTAACAAACCGATTAGCCCTCACTTTCAAATATGTTTTGCAATATAGAAAAGCATCAAATCATGGAAATGCAGTGGACTCTCAAGGATAGGCGAAGCATTTTGTTCACAATGCTTAACTCAGCACCAGGGCGCTAAAGAAGGTAAACCAAAAACCCGGTTTATTAATGCTATCAAGCATTCAATTGCAAATAATGACGAACTAAGAAAGATTCAACAAGAAGATACTGTCGTTAGTTCCATTCGAAAATGGTTATGGAAAACAGAAGCAGAAGTCAATTCAACAGTCAAGAAAAGCAAATATTTTCACACTATAGAGAAATATGAGTTGTTTGAAGATATGGTGGTGTATAATGTGAATGGAAAGAAGCTAATTGTTATACAAGAGGTTTATTTGCAGAAACTTACGAGATACCTTCATGAGGCGTTGTACCATATCAATAATAAGAAATTGGTCGATTACATTCAAAAAATTTACTGCGGGCCAAATATGTCACGAAGCGTCGAACACAAAGTGCGAAATTGTGATATTTGTGCTAAACGGAAGGTATACACTGGATGGACTAAAGAGATTATGATTCCCAGGGAAGAGTTAGGGCCTCTGGAACAGATCGTTGTTGATGTTGCGCACTTTCGAGAATTTTTAACTAAAACCAGATATTTGTTGGTTATTGTAGATAATTGTTGATGATTCAGTAAGTTAGTAAGCTTAGTGCCACTTATTCGACAAGACGAGACTAGTATTTCTAAAGTCTATCATCGATTATTGGATCTATAAGTATTAGGGTCATATAAAGCTCACTGATCGGAATAGAGTCTTTGAATGAAGGGAATTGAAGGATTTATCGATACGTTTAGGAATAAAACAAGAGTATACCTCTCCATACCAACATCAGACAAATGGTTTAGCCAAAAGGATGATTAGGACAGTGCGAAACATGTTGGTAACATAGATGGCATCAGAGAAACAGGCTTGGGATAAATTAATACCGCAGTAAGAATTCATCATCGATGCAACATATCAAAGTTCAATTCAACATTCTCCTTTTGAAATATTGTTTGGACAAAGAATTAATATGCATGAGTTACGACTATATAAACCAACTCATCACGACCAGATCATCAAAGAAAAGGAAATGTAGCTAAAATCACTAGCCACAAACTTAAAGAAATTCGATGCTGAGAAAATAGTATGTAGAATTTTCACAGTTGAAGAAGAAGTTTTAGTGAAGGAAGAACCACATAAGATAAAGAAGAACGGAGATTGTTATGGAAGTTCCTCACATAATTCTGAAATTTCTAAGTCCACATCAAGTACTTCTTGATTTCCAGGGCCAACCAAAACCTGAAGAATTGAGTGGCTAAAAAGAATCTCAAAAACAACGGGAAAGGGAAGTTAGATAAAAATGACCTTTGTTTTAATATTAAAGAAACGACTTGTGTTTTTACTTTACTAAAAGGCGAAAGTCTTTACGATTAAATTTATTGTAGTCCAGAAAATCCATAGCCGCTATTTTCCTATGATTAAGTATACTAATTGTAATTATTTTAAGAAGTTTCTAATCATTCTATTATATCGGATTTTTTTAATTTATTTTAATGGGGATTTTATAATTATTTATTTATTTTCGCACATTCTCCCGAAATAGTTAAGGTTATTTATACATGACATACTTGAATATCACTCAGAAAAAATTAATACTAATAACTAATACCTTTATACATAAAATTTCTTTTAAATTATCATCAGTCCTTGAGCCTATACACAAACAAGTGAATTTTAAAAATTCAATGACTCTCCAGTTGAGTAGTTGGAAATTCGAAAT
>JBBMOY011102109.1:0-10835 GCA_037951405.1 Platydemus manokwari
AAAATTGTATTAAAAAATTAAGCAGTGTATTTATTCATATGTGGAGTTTTTCAAATTTCACTTTAGAAATTCAATTTTGATAGAATTCAATAAAAATAATAAACTTAATAACAACCCCAACCAAATAAATTATTATCTGATATTAAAAAAGCATAACTTAAATAATGATAGATATACTTTTCACATCTCAACACAAATTATTCAAAACTATTTTCAAATTCATACAGTACTGCAATCAAATAATTATCTTGAATGTAAATAATAAATAGCTTCAAATATTCGACAAATATTAATATATGCATAGAAAAGTGAGTAAAACATATTTACCTGATTTTTTTGGTCTTCTTTATTACAGTTTATAATATCTGCCTTCGGAGAAAAATCTCCAAAATGTGCATTAGGATGATTCTTTAAATTAATTGCTAAATCTACTGATACACGCCCTCCTGAAACTGAAGATAAAAAATTAATTTACTTATTTTTGAATAAGACAGTGAAAAACTAAAATAATTAATTTTAATTAAACATTTTCCAATTTCGTAAATATAAAATAATGCTTTATTTACTAGAAAATGCTGCAAAACCAAAAATTACAATTATATTAGAAAAATTACTTTCATAAAATCGGTCACAGTCCATTACTTTCTGAACCATATTCAGTGAATTCATATCAAATAAATTTCTCCAATATAATGTTTCCGGTGTATGCCAGTGATAAATATTATGAAATGGCGGTAATATTATAGTCCAATTATCATTAGGATCAAGCATTCTAAAATAAAGTTTAAATATACACAGTACAATAATGAATGAAGGGCTTGATAGAAAATTTAATTTAAAATTTTTAACAATTTTCAGACTATAAGATTTACCTTACAAAATTAACGATTCGAATGTAAACATCTCTGCGTAAATTGAAACCCTCTGTATAGGTCACATCATAAAAAATAACGCTATGAAATGGTTTTCATGTAATAAATTTGAAAGTTAAAAATACAATTATACCGTGACTTTATTAAATTAAATAGATTAAAACCAATTACTAATAAGAAAATTATTTTGAATACAAAACAAGAACAATATGATTTCATAATAAAAAAAATTTTGAATTTAGAAAAACAAATCATCAATTTATAAATACTAACTTGGAAGACAACTTTACATACACTAATTACTGATTAATATATAGATGGGCTTGTTTATTTCGATTTGTGCAGCAAGTTGTTATGAAGTTAAAAAGATGTTTTTAAAATATTAAATGAAATATTTATACTTCCTAAATGTTATATTTTAATATAAATGAATTTAATGAATTCGCGGTCATTTTTATAATAAAATTATCGATAGTTTTATCTTCATGAATAAAATTTTAAAAATATACAGATGCATACAAATACTCAAACACCGTATGCAAGTTTGATAGTAATTCAAACTTGATTTATATCCCACAATTTAATACGGGCAGCAAATTTATTTTCGTGTGTAACTTATTTCGTTCGTTTTCGAAATAAAAATAATTTTTTGCAAATTTAAAAATAATTAAATAATAAGATTAAATATTAGAAATAATAATGACAATTAATATTCAGCAAAGAAGATAATCCTCGAAACATCTGCAGCACTCATAAGAGCAAACACAAATCAAGTAGACAGATTAGTAAAAATTTCAAACCTAGCTTAGTTTATTTGACTTAATTAAGATTGAATTTATATTAAAAACAAAATAAGATGTAAGTTCTCATTATTATTTTGTGAGATTTATTGTGATGGACTTCTAATTTGAATGTCATTATTCACTTCATTTTCAAATTACAACTTGACAAAAAATTTGAATTGAATAGAATAACCTGTACATTGGTTAATAGGTTCTTTTGTGGCTTATAGAATAGTACTTAATAATATGATACTATGAATAATATTATTTATTTATTTACTTCATATCCAGATCCACTTAATGTTTTTATTTTCTATAATCAAATAATTACTTCAATAATTTTTAAAATATTACTTTTGTTGAGGAAATATCTGAAGATATATTTACTTTTGGGAAGCTCCAAATTCATCGAAATCCACGGATATTGCAAAGAGGTACTAAATGACTTTGAAATTGATTTTATTTGTAACTTTGTAAATGTATCTGAATTTGGGCTTCTTCTAAAAAAACTAGTTTATGTAAATATTATATTTTGTGCTTTTCATAGACAGAATCTCTTCTATTAGGATATAGAATATATTAAATAAATTGAAAGAAATCGTATTGATTTTGTTCGAGTTCTCAAAATCCGGAAATTTCAATCTGTTTTAAAATATCTATTTGTAGTTTACTCTGTTGTTCAGTACAGTTTTTGTAAAGAAAGGAATCTACATACCATTAGAAAAAATTGAATATGTAGTGAGCGAAAAGATTGAAGATTTTGTATGGATCTGATCACTAAACCTCATGACCAGATTTAGTTCTTCTAATTTTGTTGTTTTCCATTCTAAATACAGCGTGAATAAATCCCAAAAGCTTTGATTGGATGGCATGTGTAACTGTAATTTATTTATTTTTCATTTATTGTCTAATCAATCTTTCATTTTGGTGGTTATTAAATTGATCTGGTTGAAAAGTTGGGACCATGTCTTTTATATTTTATTTCTATTGTGAGTTCTGTACTACCGGTTGAAGTACTATGTCAATCCGTTAGATGAGAGAATTTTAATCAAAATATTAATTATGTTGGGTGGTTTGTTGTTTTTATTATTTACAGTGGTCCTAGAAGGCTTCAATAGCTAGTATGTGTATGAAGCTACCGGAAAAACTGCTAAAAGTATCTTAAGGTCAAGCTCATTAATATTGTTACAACAAGGTGTTTGCTTGTCATGTTGTAATAATTGCGAGTTGTACTGAATGTGGACAATAATTGATTAATAATTTATGAATTATTGATTAGAGTTCATTACGATAGGCAAAGATGTTAAATTAATAAATCAATAATTGAATAATGTTTATTTAAGAATGACAAAAAAATGTTAACAGTAAAAGAACAAAACAAAATATGGCAAATTATGCAAGGCACCACTCAAGTAGTTTGCCGCAAATATCCGCACAAGGGATATCGGAAGACACCAAATACAGGCAACTATTGGGTTACTATTACACCCTATTAACCCATATTGCTGCCCACATTAATTAATTCATAATAATTACAAATAATTTTAACACGCAAATAAATAATCAATCCTTAAAATTTTCTAAAATTCGCATTACCATGGAGAATTAATATGTTGCTAAGGAGAAAGCACTGGTAGTGATCAAAAATAATGATCACTTCGGGAAAATAATAAATTACCACATCAACGACGGAATTCCTTCCACAAAAAATCTTGGAATATAAACGAAGCTTAAAATTTTAACATGCGTACAAAAATTTCATCACGACACCCAATATTGGGATTTATTCATCTAACACATCCAAAAGAAATTAATTAATTTGACATTGGAATTTACTCACCTAACGCAGTAATTAAATCTAAATACGATTGTATTCCACTAACTCAAACAAGCCAATCTTTCACAGCAGCGTACATCCAACCCTCTTAAGTATTCTTCATTACTTAATTTTATTGATGTTATTGGTAAATTCTATTATGAATTTATCCTTTATTATTCTACAATAATTCACAAAGCCGAACGGATTTGTGACAACTGAATTTCAATCTCCTTTATTTTATTGCTCAGAGAAGAGCGGCACCTAGTTCTCTACGTCAGCCTTCAGGGCACAACACAGTATCTGTTAAAATCAACTGCATTACACAATTGTTTATTTGTATTATAATAAAGTATTATTGTTGAATTATTGTTATTTTAACTGCTCTATCGTTACTATACTATTTTAAAGTATAACACGAAAACCTATTATTCTGATTGGGAACAGACCATTGGTGGAATCGCTATTTTTCTGATTTTAATCGGTATCAAAATAATATTTAGCAACAAGTTAGTAGGATTCCTTCACAACTAATAGTTATAGTTAAATTTGTTGAGGATGCACCATCTACATCATCCTCAAAATCGAACAAACCCATGTTCAACAACAATATATTCAAATCCCAATGACAGTGAAAACCGAATATATACAACAACAATCATTCAAACCCCAGCAAACAGTTATCCTCCTTAAATCCGAATCAAATGATCCGCACAGCAATCGAATTCAGTAACCCAATCCAATTATTCCCACAATTATTCAAACAATCCAATTATTCAATCGCCCTCAAACAGTCCAATCGTTCAATCGCCCTCAATCAAATAATTAATCCAGTTATTCAATCGTCCTCAATTAAATAATTCTCGAATCGCCCTCAAACAATCCAATTATTCAATTGCCCTCAATCAAATAATTCTCAACAAAATAATCTACTCATCCTATAATCATCTTTGATCGATCCAGCAGACCAACCAAATTAATCAAACCAACATTCATTACAGTCAAATCACTTTCAACTCCAAAAATCAGTTTCAATTTTATCCCAATAACATTTAAACATTTGATTGACATCCTAATAATATTTGACTTATTGATTTGATCCAGCAATTTGATATTTGCTTTTTTAATGTTGATATAATCCGCAATTTGATATTTGCTTTTTTGATACATGTATATGTGAAGTTTGATAATAATTATTTATACTCTTGAACTTTGATCTTGTAAACTGGAGGGAGAGACTATGTTGAGACGACAAGCACAATGGTGAGAATTATGCAATGAACGGCTTGCGAATACAGCGAGTGGAATAGGCGGAAGATGACAATAAAAAAGATACAACATTAACATAATAAAACAATAAGTGATAACGAGAAACATAATAATAGCATTAAGAATAATAATAATTATTAGATGGTAATAATGGTAATAACAGCAATAAACGACAATGAAAAAAATAATAAGAACATTAATAATAATAATAATAATAATAATAATAATAATAATAACAATAATGGTAATAATAAAAATAACGACAATAATAACAAAACATAACGATAATAATATAGATAATAATAATGATAATAGTAATAATAACTGTAATATTAATAACAATAAAAGTACAATTCATAAAATAAGTTATATTTTGTCTGATCTAAGGGAGACAAAATAAATCAGATAACAAATAAACAAAAATAGTAACATAAGAAATCTATTATATTTGATTTTTATCGGATCTAAAATCGAATATTCATAAGAATCAATAATAGAAATAAATTTAGTAACAGCCATAGCGCTGTACAAATATACAAAATAAAATAATAATATCAAAGCATAAAATGGCGCCAGTTGTAGAAACGGCACCATGGAAAATGATATATAAGCACAGTGCAATATAAAGCATTCACCATCACAAGAAACACCACAAGACACCACAAAACAAGAAGCCACACAGCACAGAAAAGCTCGTTACAGGAAGGCATAGTGAAACCTGAACTGACGACTATTCGACGATTTTTATTCTATTCCGGCCTATTCAACTATATTCGTAAGGATATTTTATCACCATTGCTGAATTATTAAGTAATTAATTATCTTGTGTCGTCTCCCGAACTCTTTCCTTCCAGTACTCGGTATTTTTGAGTGCCAAGTAGTTATCTGCTTGCGCAGTGTACTACGCAGTTTAGCAAAATTTGTTTTGTTCTTTTTTATTGTTACTTATTTTCGTTCTTATCAAATAAATTATTTAATTAACAAAGGCATTTTAGCGTGTTATCATTTAAGTTACAAGCCTATTAATATCATTTCAACTCATAGGTTATTCTGGTGACAACGGAATATCCTAAGTCCTTGTTGCCACAGTTGATCATATATTACAGGGTTATCATTTTTGACCTTTATTCAGTTTAATTTTCCAATAGTTTCGTCCTCATACGAGCTATTGAAGCCCTCTATAGAACCAGTAAAATTAATAACCCTAACCACAACCCAAATAATTTATTTCAAATTAATTAAATTAAAATCGAGCGATAGTGCTAATAATTACAAACAATCGAATCTTACTCTTGAGAATAAAACTTTCGGTATATATCGTCTCTGAGATCAAATTTTACTGTTGTGTGCTCATTTCGAAATGTTAAACCCTTAAATATTGATTTACACCGGTGCCTATTTTGTGCACTGGCGCATTTTTATCTTAAATTCATATTTTTCTATACTGCATTCTTTCCGCTTTTCTAAACCAATGGTTGTTACTATTTTTATTTGTTCATAAAATACGTTTTTCTGATTCATCCTTCCAACCTATTTTTCAGATCATATAATCACTTATTTTTCGCTTCATTTATGGCGACTTTCATATTATTTTATTTTATTTTTATTTAATTTTCATGTTGCGGCTTGTTTTAATGTTTGATTTTCCTGAAAATTTGTAATATTATTATTATTATTATTATTATTATTATTTTTAATTTTTCGTTGTCCTATTCTGACAATTTAATTCAATCATAAATCGTCAGACATTAATTTCTAAATTTCGATTTCGCCCACATTATTAATTATAATTATAATTTTTATTAATTATAATTTTATTTATTATAATCTCTGTAAAGGATTTATTTATTATATTTTTATTTATTATAATTTTTAATATTATAATTGCTTTCAACTTCAAATTACAATTCAAAAATAACATTGCAGAATTATAATATACATAGATCTGTTCATAAAAAACAAAAATTTTTCTTACATTATTGTTAACGTATAAAATAAAGATTATTATCAAATTAAAGTAATTTCATATAAGATCACATAATATGTCACCCATCAATCTTCACTTTCCACTTGGATTGGGATTGAAACTTTTAGTGAGGTAATTGTAGGCTTTGATGGGGCGATTTGTTTTGGGTTTGAAATTCTACCTTGTGGTAAACTAAGGACTGAGATTATTGTAAAGATTGAGAAGTTTGATTGAGAAGTATTACGATATTAAATTATATAATCATATATGACCAAGTTTCTGATTACATGCCATCGCCTGTTCATATTAATGTTGATGAATTGAAGTGCATTAATTTATTAATAATATCCACGTCAAAGTTCCATTTCTAATTAAAGATTTATAACAACAATCTGAGTTTAATATTTCGAAGTTATATTTTGATAAAGTCATTATTGATCGTTTGATAACTGATAAGCAATAATAATCTGATAAAGTAAAAAAAATATACTAAATTATCATTAATATACTTAACAAATTATTGAATATTCAGAAAATCAGTAAAACTATTGTATTTTAAAATATATCAAAAATAATTTGAACAATAAAATTCAAACTAGATTTACATCGACTCCCTAAGTATCATTTTTTATAAAGACTTCTGCTTTAAGATTTTTATTTTCAAAATTTTCCACATTTTTATTAAAACTAAGACAAATTTGCTCCTCAATAACTCAAGAACATACCACTGCATACAGTTTTTCATCAAAGTCATGGAGTAGGTTGAAAAGCATGAAGATGAATGCGATATACTACCTTATTGGCATGAAAGAAATCACACTTAATCAGGTGATCTGGGTGGAAAGTTCAATGGTTTGAAAAGTTTAATTGGACTGATGAGTCATACCGCCGAACCTCATCCTATGTGAACATACTTCCGTGTCCTACAACACCTGATAACTAATTTTCAAGAATGGGGAGATATTTTTTATTAATTAGGGGTTTTGTTAAGTTTAAGAATCGAAATATTCACAAAAGTTTGATTTTTGAACACTTATTTCGTATTTTCTTCTTGTTCAATTCAAATATTACAATTAAAAAAAGGTTTTCGAATTTCGGTAGATTTATAAATCTATATGCTCATTCACCGCAGAACACTTATGTGAAGTGATATTAAGAGGTCAAAATTTATTATTGTAATAATAATCGGTTTCTACCAAATAAATATCTGAATAACAATAATTCAATCAGAAGTGCATGTGATTTTAATAATAAGTACGTGACATCTTGACTTTACATTAATTAAATGCATTTATGAAGGAAATTACATTTAAAATTCAACTCAGATTGGCAAATAAAACTGAGAAGATCTTGTGAAATACAAATAACAAAATAAACATATAGTTTATCAAAATGTGAATCTCATCACAAATTGGATGAATGAGAAAATAAAACAATGACGTAATTATTTTCTCTGTATTCCAATTACGTAAGTTACTATGAGTTCTGATAATTAATTATTACAGACTGATGTAGCTTTGCAAAATTCAAAAATAATTTAAAGCTCTTTTGAATAGTTGTGTAATTTGGGTGACTAAAATAACCATCATCTTACACTCTGTGTTTGATTTCTTTTCTAATAACGTTTAAATTTGAAATAAGAAAATATAACACAAACAAATAAATACATTTATTAATAATTACAAATTTAACTGAAACTTATATCCACCGAATCAAAAGAAAGTACTGTGTGATATTAAAAAGGTCAAAGTAGAAGGGAAATGTTATGTTAATCAGTCTTACACCAAAACAATCGGTTAAGGAAATTTCGAATTTCAAAGTGACAATTTTTAATTTAACTAAAGAAAAATCGAAAATTTAATTAAAGTGATAAAATTGAACCAGAGAGAAACTCGATAATTATTTTTTTTTTTTAATTTGTGCAGATTTAAATCGTAATGATCTGTTTTAACAATTATTTTCAATATCAATTGATTTGTGTTTGTAATTTTTGTACTTTCGATAATACGAGATTCTCACTGATTACCTGTATGCCTATTTCTACTCTAGAACTAAATTAATACAAATCTTTAATTTCTCATTGTCATTTAACTCACTTGTTTTGTTTAAATATTTCATTTTACTTGTTTATTAAGATATGGTGATCAAATGATTTAAAGTAAACAGGACTATAGTTATATAGTTACTATCAATTTATTATTAATTTATTATTTAAGTTTTAGATATATTTCAAGTCATAAAAGCTGAATATGTATATTTTGATGATTATTTTGTCTCTTACAAAATTTGTTTTTTTATATGCTGATGTAATTACAAGTATCTTCATAAATTTTCTAATGCTTGCTTATGACGAATTTAAACAGATTTTGATGATAAGAGAGATATGAAGTTATCTTTATTCAATTATGACAATCATGTAAGTCTATAATTTATTATGTTTTTAAGAGTGTAAAATATTTGCAATGAAATGTTTGTACATAAAACAAAATAACATTTGTGGTAAAATATTTTCGGCAATATAATTTAATCTAATTTTTAATATTGAATGTTGTTACAACATTAAAATTGGATTTCGATTCTCAATTTGACATTGTCTACCATTTGAAATTAACGTATACACGTTATTAAATATTATTTTTAATTGATAATTTCTTAAGAACTTTTTCTATTAAAATCAAAAATTAATTCGTTGTGTTACAAATATTTTCATAAACTTTCTTGATCTAATGAATCACTATCTATTTAAAGCATGTATAATGAACAAAAAGCCTGAAGATCAGTTTTTTTTACACTGAAGATCAAAGTTTTCTAGTAATACGAAGTCACAAGAGCCAAGTTTTAGAGAAACAACCTAATATTAGTGTATTTTTATCAAACCACCTGCAGATTTATAATAAATTTCAAGCTTGATAATTTTTAAAATGTACTAGTGCAGACACTCGGTCTATCAATTGATATCGACAGTCTACGAAGTATTAAAAATTCTAATATTATCTGAATAGCACCTATAATTATTTAAAATTATTAAATCAATGATAATTAATGTTGGCTGCATTTATAAAACTTCTTTTAGCGCTTTATGGGAATCGCGCTGGATAGATAATAATATTACGAATATTAATAGCAATCGTGTTGACATTGAAATTTTTAAACACTTTCTATTGATAATGGAAAGCTTTAAATAATAAATTGAAAACATTATTTCCATTTTATCTTTTACAATGATAGCAGTTTATTCATTACTTATTCAATGCCGAGATCTAATTCAGAGATTGCACATATATTCTTTTTGATTCTTTGAAGGATTCTCACATTTTTGGAAATAAAATGCATATTTTCTCGATATATTTCTTCCACCATATTTAATTCTTAATAAAATGTGAAAAGTCATAACGAAATTAATAATATTTTTAGTAAGTACTCACTTCAATTTCTCGTGTCAATGAGTAAAGTGAATAAAAATATGTACTAATATATAGCCACATTAAATGCCAAAATCGTGCGGAACTATGCATAAACCCAATATTTATATTTCAGTTATAATAATAATTATTATTATTCTAAAATGGCATCCATTGTGGAACCATGCCATAAATTATCAAGGGTATTTATTTTATTAATAGAATTCTAACATCTGCATAATTTTATCCTTTATAATTTCAACTCCATTAAACATCCATTGAACCTTATAAGTTGACTATCTTCCATTTATAACGTTTAAAACTTAATGAAGTGAGTTTGAAACCGTCAAACATGATCGCTGTTTTTTCAACTATTGTTTTATTTAATCTTTTTAAAATCCTATGTAATTATATATATTCAATATATATAACAATATATTCAATATAGCAATTCAATATGTAAGAAATGGGTCGAGTATTTCTTGAAATAAACTCAAATAGATTCAATTATGTATAGAAATGTGTTGGGATTATTTTTATCTGATTTGATATATCATTTTATAACAAAACCTTGTATTTTTCAATATCACTTGTCATCAAAAATTGTTTCATCAGCAAAATTATTTTCAAAAATTCTTCAGCTAAATTATTTATACTTCACTGCATTTATTTTTTTTAATAATAAAATAAAATATATTTTATTTTTTTTTCATTATTCATTAAAAATTA
>JBBMOY011102220.1:0-10832 GCA_037951405.1 Platydemus manokwari
TTAAATATTAGAAAAAACAAACGGTGTAATTTTGAAATATAATAAAATATTTATGGAAACGAGTTGTCTTTTTACTTGTGATTTATTGTTTTATCAAATACTCAAATTGTCGTAAGTTTGCTCAATAGCTTATTTCTGCTGATTTCTTTGTTTAACTATAATCACCTACTGTGAACCATATGATTCAACTGAATACTTAATTAATTTTCCAATTCCTAAAGGTATACATTAACCAGTAATGAGAATTAATGACATTGCAATGTAACACAATGTTGTTTATACTTCAAAATATTTTAAAGATTAAAAATTATTATAATTTAAAATTCTAAATACTGATATTAATAACTTCTTAATTGATCTGGCTCTAGATAAATAAAAAAATGAATGCAAATGAATAAAATATAATAAATATGGCACTCAACACATGCTTTGATAGATAATTATTAAATCCAACAGCGCTAAAAATATACGATATTAAATTGTTGTTAATATGAGACCGTAACCAGGTTATGTTAATAAATTATTTTTATTATAAGGATCTATTCTTATAAAATTTTAAATCAAGTTTCCTGTGCTTACCATACAAGAGTCATATATGCCGAATAGGTTGCTGAGAGTTAAGCCTATTAGTCTTGCAAACCTTATTGTTGAATTGGATCCAATCAATTTAAGTTAATTATAATAATTGTATAATATTGCATTCAAAGATTGAAATAAAATTACATCATAATAGTAGAAAATTACTCAAATATTGATAACAGAAAAGTTAAATGTAAAATATATGTGGTTCTCTGTGCATTTCTATGTATTAATTCTATGTTAATTCTTCTTGGATGATTTGAACAATTAATTTTCTACATAGAATACTAATTAATTTAGTAATAGACACTTTATTTTGAAAACCATGTTAATGTGTTAAATGAACGCAATAATTTTCCGTGTTTAATTTTGTTGGTATAATCTTATTGGCTTTTAAAGATCAATTCTCTTCTTTTTTAGACGAATGTAATCTGATTATGTATCGATAATATCCACTTTATTGACAGTGTTGGGTTGACCACAAATTAACTAAAAGGGTTACAAGAAACGAGGAAATAATCCAAAAAAGGTCGACATACACAGATCCGATAAACATTTGTGCCATCAGTTAATCAGATTCGTTTTAATATTATTTCATACATAGAAAAGCTAAGAATCGACAGGCATATACCTACAAATGACAGCAAATTCAAATGTCTGCCAATAGCATAAAAGATATGAGGAAAATTTCAAGCAGACCGATCTACGAACCAATTCAGCAAATGGAAAAGGAAGCTGGAGCAGTCGTTAAACTGTCTACACAGATGAAGATTATATTACTTGCAAAATATTTCATATAAACTGTTTGAATTAAAATGAAGAAACTTGAATGATTCAATTCTAAAATTTGGTTTAAATGATTTCTAAAAATGATGATCACGAATTATATATGTTACAAATTAAAAAACGTAAAAAAATGCAATAACTTTGTATTTAAAAAGTAGCTTCTAAACTTGTTGGTGAAAATGATATTTCATGTGATTTATACAGAGATTTTGTTCAGTTAGCTTACATACCTTAGCTGTCTGTTTAATATAACTTTGTTTCACATATCTTTGTCTTGATTGCGAAATATAAGTTTTTTCCATTAATGTCTTTATTTCTGGCACAATTTAAATATCCAAACTCATGCATTGCATTTAAAAATTACTACAAAGTGAATCACAATCACGATGCTATATTTAGGTAATTAGAAATTACATTTATCAATCTAACATGATGGACTACATTATGAAAGAAAAATCCAATATTCATCTCGTGTTAATATCTAAAACGAATAAAAACATTACCTACAAATAATAAATTAGCAGTAATATTGGAGTCTACAATAATATCAGAAGGAACAAAACGAACTAATAGTGTATAGAAGAATATAGTGTATTAAACAAATAAGGAAAATCGATATGGAATTTATACCTGAACTGAATGGAATCTAAAGCTTAAAGAGTCATCGATAATTCTTTCAGTTTGTTGTTATTTCTTCTACAATTATATATTTTTCGTTAACCTTAATCAACGTTTTAAAAATATAAATATTAGGTAAGAAAT
Source organism: Platydemus manokwari (assembly GCA_037951405.1). Classification (NCBI taxonomy): domain Eukaryota; kingdom Metazoa; phylum Platyhelminthes; order Tricladida; family Geoplanidae; genus Platydemus; species Platydemus manokwari. The sequence goes on from JBBMOY011102220.1 coordinate 2,128, forward strand.
CCTTAAAAATTGTGATGATTTTTTATTTGCTTAAGAAAAACAATCCCGAGACATTGAGATTGATCTCGAGATTAACATAACTGTTAAACGAGAAATTGACTTCTAGAAAAATCATCAAATAATTTAATATGTGCATATTATGATAATTTTCATGCCTTTAAAATACAATAATAACGAAGTTTATTTTAAAACGACACCTTATACTTTTATTGCTTCTTAAATTTAATTCTAAAAAATGATAGAAATATAATTTCCATAAATGTTCGCTAAAAAACAAACTCATTCCAAGAAATTGATGTTGAAGTGTTTAAAAAGTTAGGACTAAAAATTGTGAACGTTATTCAAAAATGAACATATCCGGAGATAGAAAAGGCATTTTAAAAATTGTATAGATTTATAATTGATCATGTTTAATAGGAAGAAACGAAATTAAAAAAACATTTCAAAGTAATTTATTTTCAGTTACACCAGAACCTTCTTTTAGGATGCAAATCTATTCCATAAAAAACCAGTGAATAATAAAATTGTTATTTCTACAATTAATCGAAGAATATATTTCAAATTCGAAAAACAGCTTAATCAAAAGCATGTTTACAAGAACCTATAAGAAAGAAAATTTTTTACAATTTTTGTTAAGTTTTGAATCTATAGTGTTCTTTGAGTATATTAATACATATATATAAATTGGTTTGTGTCTCTTGAAACTGCAGTTTTTTTTTACAAAATAATTATTGAATTTCTTAAATTGAAAAAACTTCAACAGTATTTGAGCCACAGACTGTATGTAATGGTTTTAAATATTTGATATGACATCATTCGAGTGCATGTAGGAATTATAAAGTAGAAGCATTATATTTCTAGGAAAATTAATAATTATATTTATTATCGTTAGAAAATAGTCGACAATTAAAATTATAATGATCGTACAAATTAAATAGTCAATTTTTTTCACAACAAATAAATATTCAATAATAATATCTATACAATGAGATATGTAAACACTGTCGACAAATAAATGAGAAAATGCCAAGCGCACGGTAAGATGTATTAACTTAGGACAGAAAGATATGATACTCAAGTGTTGATTGGTAGTGAAATTCTGGAAAACATTCAATTTTTTTTTCAAGAATAATTGTGTATTGAAAAAGAATATCATTTTAAGTGAATTGCAAGACAAAGTTGTTTGTTGAATTAAACCGTTTAACGATTCTAAACACCGTGTATGTTTTGTTAATATAGTACCCTGATGCAAACGATTCTCTGTCAATATGGTTGTGTTATGTTCCAACAACAAACGCATATGCACTTAAAATCCTTGTCCTCTCAAATTTTGGATTAAAATCAATCTGTTCTTATTGAGTTGCATAATTGCAAGAGAATTTAGCATCGCTTTTAAAATATTTCTATAAAATTAAAGCTAATAAACCGAAACAAAATGGGTGGCGTTATATATTTGCTTAATTATTGCTTGCATAATAAGGAATTCTCTAAATTTATTCATCGTATATAAGTCCATTTTGTTGAGATATATTTCTGTTCCGAAAATTCATTTCTAAAGGTTTCATTTATGGGTTTGCTCGTTCTTCAGTATTTTAAGCACATTCACACGAGTAATTGTTAATTGGTCAAAATAGAAATTACATAATGAAAATATAAATATTGCAATCTTAAGATAGTTATAAGACGAGAATTTGAAATCTATTCAGAATAATTATATAGTCCTAGTCTTCAAACCAAGAATAAAATGCCATCGTACAAGACAATCAATGGCTTAAATTTAACATTTATAACTCATATCAAAGTATTTATTCATTCAGTACATTTCGTTTAAACTAAAGTAAATCAACTTGAATAACATCAAATAAAATCATATTATTTTGTCGAAAGAATTCTATAATTTTACACATAAGGACTTCTTGATCACATTTAGGCGACTTGATTATCACCTATACTTTTTAAAGATCAAAAAATTTAAGAATAATCATTGCTAATATCTCATAATTTGATAAAAGTTGCGAATAATTATACAATCAAATAACAATAGATTAAACTAAACAAATTTGATATCGATATCACAATTTTTAAAATTTCTGAAGTGAAAATTCATAATTAATGTTAGATTCTCATATTTATCTCCCGAAACTGGGAAAAGCAATGAATTGCATAAATTATTATTTCATATTATGAAAATCAAAAAAACATTCCATTTATGCTATTTTAGAGAAAGATTAACAAAGAAATTTTTTCAAGAAATTGTTTAATCTTGATTATAATTAGGATTGTTGACATAAGTTTTATTAGATTTTGCAAATTAAAAAAAAATGTATATAATTTATGTACATATAATTTATTATTCAGGAATTGTTTAAATATTCTTATTTAATATTTTTATTAAGTTTTATTTTTAGCTATTACGGAAAGTATAGTTTGCTAGTTTTGTAAAAGTTAATAAATCTTTCACTTGAGAAATAATTTTTTTAGATGTCTAATTTTTACTCATGCAAATCATCACAGTACTTGAATTTACTATAATTTATAATTATTAATTTTGCTCGCAGGGATTCGTCCGCAAATCAAAGTTTTACGAAAGAGGTATTTTTTTTTTCATTGAATTTAAAGTTGTGATTACTTTTTACAAATTAGGTTCAAACTATAAAAAATATGTATTTACCTACATGCTTCTCACCGGTGAAGTAAATGGGTTTTTGAAACTAAATAGTTTGATATCGAAACTTTAGACCTTATAATAGTATGCTCAAAGATTTGGAAAATAAAAAGAAATTATATGTTTGTGAAAATGTATCACCATTTTTAAAAGACAGTGATTGTATAGTATTGGAATGCACAATTTCCCAAGTAGATAGTTAATTTGTCAATTTTGAATAATCAATTTTCATTTCAAAAGCAAACCGACAGTCCGGTTACAATTGTCACTCATAAACAGAATGGTGATTTCAACTTTTCACTATTACCAAGTGAGCGAAATTTCATTAACTGGTTCATGTAATTGATAATTGTTTATTGTTAGTTATTAAAAAAGAAAACAATCGTGCAAAGTATGGATTTAGTTTCCAATATAAAATCATTATTAAATTTCAGTGATTATAAATTGTCGAAACCGAAATCGAGTTTATTGAAAAGAATGTTTAAAAGAGACAAAATCAGATGGGATAAGTTGGTGGTTTCTTTATGGTGGTTGATTTGAAATTTTCATTTATGATATAGAAAATTGAAAGGCATCAAATCGATTGCTAAAAGTGTCACCCAACGAATCAAAAGCAAACCGTGTGATAATAGCGTCGAAAATAATAAAATTATCACCAATTGACATGGGAAATTTTTGCTAGATCTTTTGAAATTGTTTATATTTAATAGCTTTGTCAGGGGAGTGTTTGATATTTGGAATAAAATTTTTGAAAATCGATTGTTTTCGTTACCGTCTTGTCAGCTTTCGTTTTGTAAAGCGTGTGGTTTTTGCTTTAATTTTTCCAAAGGCATTTGTGATATTCGAATTGTATGAGATTTCTCACGACTGGGTTTGATGGTTTGAAAATCATTTTCACTGTTCTGATGACAAATTTGAAGAATTAAATAATTATGCTGACAAACGGTACTTGTGATTTTTAAAATAAAATCGATTTGATCTCGATATATCCGATCGTTGAAGTTCGAAGATATTGTTTGGCAAGATTTCACGATGAATCATCCACCAAGATGGACCCTTTCTTGTGATAATGAATTCGAAATAAAAAGTATTTTTACAAACATTAATTATTTTGTTCAGTTTTGCTATGTAAAATTTTTGAAAATTTTGTTATTTTTCAACTTTATTCCAAGCGAAAGTCGACAAAGGTGTTCTAAAATGAAATTTTAAATTTGTTTAGTGTATTTCAAAAAAATCTATATAGTTTATTTAATGATATTCTTTAAAAACATTTTGAATTTTTCATTTAAGTAATTAAGAGAAATTTTAGTCGTTTGAAATCAAATATGAAATACATTAGAGCCTTAAAATCTTCTAATATTTGATTATTTGAAAAATAGGTCAAAGTAGGTCAAATTGTAATTTATCGAAAATCAGCGATGACCCCATTTTTAACATTAGAAGCAAATAGTGAGATATTCTCAATTTTTACAATTTATTTTTGAAAGTAATTTGGAGATCATTCTAGCATGCCACCAAATAGGTACTTGTTTTCTAATTTAAGTTAAGCATATTATTGTTTATTTTACAAATTGCAAGCATAGATGCGAAACCTGTCGATGCGATAACGAAATGAAGATTTGAAATAAATCATGCAGATGGAAATCCCGCAAATGGAAAAGAAGCTTTTGAATTTAGCAATTCGGCATTGTCCCTTTTCGACATAAGTTATTTATGGTACACAGCGGCCGAATAAAGAGTGTGTTATCAAATGACTTCTGTGAGCCAATCAACAATCACAGAAGGGTAAGAATTTTTTAATAAGATTCAACTAAAAATTTAAAGTTAATTATTAAGGTACAAATTTTGTGGATTACAACTCCGAGGACTAGCGCGGTAGAAAAAAACTAATTGTAGGTCGAAATATCGTTTTGGAAATTGATGAGTCCGATTTTGGAGGGGCCAAATATAATCGTGGACATTGAAGAAATGGTATTTGGGTTGTTGGAGGACTGGGAAAATATAATTAAAAGAACTCCTTCTAATTTCCAGTCCTCATCCGACGTCCAGCACATCTAGAAGCTATAATCACAGGATAAATGGAAATTTTATATTAAAAATGATAGCTTTTATTTAATTGTAGGTGTGTGAAACAGGGTTTCATAATATTGGATTACGTAAACATTAAATTTGAATAAAATTTTATTATAACATTGCTTCATTGTTGTATTATTTGGTCAAAATTAAATAAAACAATTTTATTTGTTTTACAAGCAAAGCACTATCATTTCGAAATTAACTAAGATGTCAATATTAAGAGCTATAAATTCTGTTTAGGCACATACACGTTTTCGGGTTTTTAATTGGTTAACCAGATGATAATCCCTTTATTACAAAATAATCATGTTCTTTTTATCGTGCTGTACATTTTTCTGATGTCTTGCTAGAAATCTCATTGTCAATATTTATAATCGGTAAAATTATTTTCCATAGATTTCCATGATTGTTTAAACAATATTCATTTTAGCAAATAATAGGTTGGGATCCAGTTCAAACAATTCTAAAATTTCCTATTCATAACACAACCATCATAATCTGATTATCTACAATGATCTATAATCTTTATAATCATAACCTAATTGCAACATGTATACCCATGTCAATGCAAAGTTCAATGAACTAATCCAGTCATTATTTTCAATCGTATTAATTGTCCAAATCAAATCCACTATTCAGTATTTTCATTAATATCCTGTTGTTGTGTTATAATGTATCAAGATAAAATAGAATGGCCATTTTGTAATTCAATATATTCATCAATTTCTTTGCGTTGCTATCTAACTTTAAATATTTATTGACATTATTATAGTATTTGGTCATTTAATTTGGCAACAGTTTTTGATTTTTTTGGAATTTAAATTGTCAAATTCCAACAGTGTGAATCTCAAAGTTTTATTTATTATAAACTCAAAAATTAATTTTATAATATTTATTACTATTCTTCAAATTTCCATTGATTATACCAATCTAAAGCAAATGTCAGTTTCAATGTTTTATTCTATACTATTATAACAATAACAAGTAAACAACTTCACTCACAGTATTGTTTTGAAAATTAAATCCAATGGCTTTTTCCAATTTAAATGTCTCAACTTATTTTCAAATGTTCTGTTTCTCTATGATATAGTTTTTGATATTTATGCCTCTTCAAAATATAAAAATGTGTTTGATTTTAAAATTCTAAATTTTCAAATATAATATTTGAGTTGTTTTTTGCAAATAGACAGTATTTTTTTCATCCGTCTTGCTTTTCTAACATAAATCATAAATAATTGTTTGTAACTTGATTATCTTTTAAAATTTACCTGTCATATAATCTCTTATTATCTTTATCATTTGGATTATTGCATAACCATATTATTTCTACTTGTGGTTCTGTTATTATTCATTATTTTACTGCATTATATAATCATAATATAATTATTTGCAATAAAATCTTTTACTGTTATTATAACTATATAAAAATAGTTGACAATATTTTTTTACAGTTAGCCATTTTTATTTCATGGATTTAGTGATGATATCTTTTTAATGACACTTTGCATTAAAAATTTATAAAGGATAAAACTGAATTAGCAACTGTGCAAAAGCTAAACCAATGGCTTTTCTACAGAGGAAGTACCGAAGAAAGTGAAAGCAGAAATAAATTTTATAAATAATTTATTAAGAAAAATAAAAACCAGGAAAAAATACTTTGATAAATGAAAATAATAATAGTTTCAATAAACTTAATACAATATTAGCATCTTTTGTATTTTACAAATGGTGAAATAACTGTCGTCAACAAAAAATATTCATTAAATCACTTATCATTAAAAATAAAGACGGTAAGAAGTAAATGAAAATAGAGAGTTTGAATGTTTACTAGACGCGTAGGCACAAATAAATGTTATAAATAAAATGAATTAAAATTACTGGAACAAATAGAAATAGAATATATGCTGGATAGTTATCGATAAAGTGATAGTAAAAGTCGATACAGATAGCAAACAGGTAAGGCAGCATTTATTGTGATCAAACACACGTCACCACAAATTATAGCCTTGACAGAAAAAATATTCTAGATAAATCTTGGATGGCACAGGAATAAAAAATATTTTAAATAAAAAATGGAAGTTGAAGAAGGTGAAGAAGACAGATTTAAGAAAACTAAAGAGTGTCTTATATTTAAAAGATTGTTTTGATTATTTGACATTATTATGAATAGCACCAACACCGCCATTTCAAATTATTCAAATATCAGGTATGCAAAACCAGTGAACTCAAAATTGTAACGAATGGTAATAAAATAAACTACAAATAGTTCAGGTAATTGGTAAATTTAGAAGAAAAGATAGAAGAAACAATGACAAATGTACAGTAGAATTACATAATAAAAATATAACGCACCATCAAATACTCTTCTTGTTTGTATATGAAAAAATGATAATGTTTTTTTGATTTCAGATACTTACATTTAGAAAGTAAAATACAAGCATATGAAATGTCAAATATTTAATGTATGCTTGAGGAACATGCACTTCCAAATAAAGTTCGGAGAAAAATCTCGTGAAAAACTTGTACTTTTCAAGAACAAATGACAAATGTCCTTAGTAGTAAGAGAGATAAAATTATAATGGTTTACTGTGGCTGTATTCTAATATTTTCTGAAACATTTGAAGAGTACTCTAAAATATAAACATTTTTTTCTAATTATGAATAAAGTCATCAAAAAGTTCAAAAGTGCGTAAAAAATTTAAGAAGCTTCTTAGGAATTACATGCACTTAAACTACAATAGTACTCAAATGAATCAAGAACTTTCGAAAGGTTATTTAGAAAGAAACACATGACAAGGTGTTCCAAGAAATGAAGATATCTGTAACAGAAGACTCAATTTTATATTCTTAGACTTTAATAAAGAATTTATGCTAGAATCCGAATCAAGTTTTCTCACAAAAGGAGCACTTCCATAGGGAAAAAGGTTATCAAGGAAATGAGTATGTAATCACACAATGCTTCGAAGCAATTAACATACATAATAAAGGGCCATTCTATCTAACTATTATTAATATATTATTTTAATCATCATCTCAACTATTGATTGTTTTGTTAGCTTCTATAAAATCATAATTTTTAGAAATAATAGTTTTTGGAATATATAGAACACCAACAATCAAAGCGTTATCTGAATCCAAATATAGCAATGAATAATTTAAAGAATATATAATTAAATTTATAGCAATTACAATTGATATAGACAATAAAATAAAGCAAGAATTAAATATTGATTGAAGCACTAACCACATTTTTATGTTCCTATTGTTATAATTAATTTAGAGTGTCTTGTGCTTTTGCCGCAAGATCCCTTGTTGTTCAGTAACTTGTTGACGATTGGCCCTATATGTGAGTCCAATTACCCTGTGTGAAATAAGTTTAAACAGTTAGCTTAAAATTAGTTAATAGAATGGTTGGATTGGGTACAATTCATTTAAATTTCAAGGAGAAATATATAATTTCATTACAGTAAAACTGGTTATAAAAATCATTGATCAAAATTAAATTACTTGAAATGAGTATAGGTGAATTTGGATAATTACAATTTTGCAAGAAATTCGTGTTGTTTTATATAAGGCTATTGATTTTTCTGCTAGTGGGAATATTTCTAAAAATAATCCTTTTATGACTAGGTGGGTCTTATAATTCTAGATCCTTCTATCTAAAGTTTTTTGACTGATAATGAGCGTATTGTAATAATAAATATAATTTTAATCGTGTTGTGTGCTCAAATGTCATTTTTAGGTGTATGTACTAGTTTCTTCCATATTTGTTTTATGTAGTTTTTATCTCATCTTTCTATTTTAATATTTTATTAATAATATTTTTATTTTTATATTGGGTCTATAACTTAATAACCGGAATTTGACACCAGATGTAAACACTTGTATGTGTGCTGTAGCAAATCATTAACATACACGTCATTTTGAAGCTCTATTCATAAGCTATCAAAATCAGTCAACATTG
>JBBMOY011102331.1:0-10832 GCA_037951405.1 Platydemus manokwari
CTTAGGATATAACTTTAAACGTAATGAAAACTTTAAAAAATACAACATTTTCCACACTGAGTCAAGTAACAAGTAAGTAGTAAAGAATTGGCACAGCAACTTAAAGAACTAATTGATATGATATTAACCTGGTGATATTCTGATTTATCTGAGTGATATTTGGATTTATTTGTTTGAGCTTTACTATTTTAAAACATATTTTAAAAATATAAAGACGTAAGTAAAGGAAATGAAAATAATATACTAATTAATTACTAATTTATAATTAGAACCTAATTAAAGTTTTAAGAAAATACGGAAACATTTTTAATAAATTGTTAGGGTTTTGACAAAATTATTAAATGAAACCAAATTTTCCTTGACATTGTGACCTGACAATTTTTGGCCAGCTATGGTAAAATCAATTTATTAATAATGATATTTATAAAATGATATATTAAATATTTATAATCATTATAATCGGTAAATATTTAAAATAACAATATCGCCAAAACCCACCATAGAAAAATCCAATAAAATTTCCTCTACAATTAATCAATAAAATAATACAAATAATATGTAATAAATAAATTGTCACATCACACAATAAATACATGCAATAAATAAAACATTCATTAAATTAGATTTAATCAAAGAGAATTTCTCTCTGCGATAAATAAATTCTGGCATAAGAATGTAAAATACAAGGCTTTAAATTATAATCGTAAGGAATTTCTGAGAGTGATTTAGCTGTCTAGGTAGTAGTCACAGTTACCGTGGACACATTAAAACATTATTACCAGACATATTAAAGACGCAATCGTTAGAGAGACGTAATAATATCAGACGAAAAAGAGAAGATCGTTTTGAGTTGATGATCAGAATTTCAGTATTTTACTGGAAGATGCTACAGTAAGGTACATTTTCGTAAAATATGGATCGGTATAATGAATTTCGTATATCTACTATTATCAAGCTGTGTCTTAAATTTCTGAAGATTTCGCTCCAAGATTGTGGAGTCTAATAATCGTGGCTTGTTCTAAGAAGTTGTTAAGGTCGATTATAATGTTTGATGTATAGTGTAGAATTACAATCAATTTGTAATTTTTATTTTATATGGTAGTCAGTTAGTATCGTTGTTATTTAACAATAGATATTTGTAGTAAAACCATACCTATTAATTAAATAGGGGTCAATAATTTTATTAATTAAAATAAGTGCATAAACTGAGATTGAAAGTTAAGATATATTGCTATTGTCACACTTATTGTCTTTATGCATTTTAGTTGGGCGGGGTGAAAATAATATTAATCATAAGGTTCAATACATCTGCGGTCTTAATCAAAAACTCATTGAGACTGAGTAACAAAGTAACCATTATTCACAGTACAACAGTAAAAATAATTGGTCAATTTAATGGCAATATAAGATTTAAAAACTTCTAAGAGGTCGAATTCAGTAATAAAGGGCAAAATTATTAATTGGGCATCAAGGATAAATTGAACAATCAGATGGGGAGAATTGGAACAAAGCATTTGTCGACAGTTAATTGCAATAAAACATGCATTCGATAATATGTCACCATTAGACAAAGGTAGTAATATTAGCATATATATTTAAAATCCAATATTAAATCCAATTTTCTAATATTTCACATTGAAAATTTCCTCTTCATTGTAGTGCTGATTAATGTCTTTTCAGCGAACACAGAAGTAGATATCATCAACCTAGTTTAAGTTCTCTTAATCATATCTTTCCTGATTCTTATGAAGATGTCGTGGAATCAAGAATAGTTTTTATCTATTAATGTGGAGTGTATTCTTTTGAGCTGAACTCATTAAATACACCTAACAAGAAAATTTCTGGATTTTCCAGAATATTTTTCGCTCATTTGGATTTAAATTATTCTGGAATATCATATTATTGATAATCCCATGAAACAATCATCGTGGGCAAGTAAAATTTTAAACGTGCAATTTGTTTATGCTAACTTGACGATGTTGAGTTTTCCATACCTTAAAGACAATGTAGTTCTTGAAAATTCAAGGACAATCTAATTCTCTTTCTCCTTGAACTTAGAATTTTCCAAGAATACATATTTAGCAATATCTGAACTAGATTTCAATTGTTTCAAAAACATACACATGTCTGTATCGATTTTTTAATAATTTTATCAGTATATTTTGTACAGACTTTATCTTCTTTCATAAGCTCAAAAGTCAATTTTTAAAAGTCGATATCTTTTGAACCTTTCATCGATGTATTTTCAACAATTAAAAGTCAGAACTTAAAAGATTGCTACATAAATTCATGTTTGTATCAATAATACAATTCCTGGAAACTTTGGTTCTTCTGTGAAATAAATGATCAATATATAACGCTTCTGGAATACACATCACTGAGTTACCAAACAATTATTACTGTTATATCTCCACAAGTTAATATCAACTCAACCACTAATCACATAAATACAGCAAATTATAAAGAATTTAATGTTTACCAATATGTAATTTCGAACACAACAGTTACCAAATGCCTTCCTAGGTGTAAGTGTTTCAAATTCCTTTGCAGGAAATATATGAGAAAAAGCTTACTTAAAATTGACAAAACCTCACATGTGACTTATCGGAACATTATTTATCTTAAATTTACTTTCATTTTATAGCTTGATAAAACAATTGTTGTGAATTTACTCACTCTTCTTTATCATTGTCTGAAATGTTTTTGTCTTCTTATAGATAGTAGTAAATATGAAATATGTGCTATAAAACATATGTCCTGAATGAGGTAACAATACCTTTTATATCGTTTATTTAATTTAGTGCTTATTAATCTTATTTTGACTTTTTTAAAAATTTATTTGCCTTTATTGTTTTATATCTATTAAAATTATCTTGATTCTAATTATTTTAGAGCTAGTTCATAAAGTCTGAAATTATTTATCATTATTGTTCATTATTTCTTTTATGTCTGTGTAGAATGAAATAAAAGGCACCAAAAATCCTGATCAAAATCATTGGAACAAAATTCAAAAATTATGTGCACAAAAACACAATAAAAACGAGTGCTAGTAGCTAATCAAAAGTTTTATCAACACTGATCTGATTGCAAATTGCAATTGATACATACCTACATAATGTAACTATCATCGAAATGAACCAATGACAGCATGTAAAAGAGACGACTCTCGAAAAGGATTTCTAGTTTTTTATTGTCGATAAACCTGTGACTGTTTCTTTTCTTTGAGTGATTATCTTTGATCTTTAGAAAATGTATTCTGTGATCAGATCAATTGTATTTACTGATTTGACTCTGGCTGATTTATTATCGATACACACCTGATTATTATTAACCATTATCCTAATTTTTTTATTCGATTTTTAAGATAAAAATATTATCGATTTCCATTGGTTGAAAATATATTCACTGAAATAATCCATTTGCATTGGCCTTTACATCTTCATAGACTGTGTTAGATATCTACTAACACTAAATACTCAAAATTATCATTATCAATCACATGGTACAATTTAAAATAAAATCAATAATGTTCTCAATATAAAGTTCTCAGTCAAAAGAAAAAGGTCAATTAATATTTCAACACCCAAAAATAAAGCATTGACAAAAATAACGATCATAAAAGAAGGGCCGTCAGAATACTCACACAAAGAATTACGAAAAATAAAAAGCTATCGACGATGAAAGTCTTACGTCGACTTGTCATGTATGTTTACTTCTGTCTTTTAGTTTTAGTTTGTATTTGTTAGAACTGTCTACATACATGTTCATTAGTAAATTCTTTTCTAACTCGCATGTCTTTGGCGTATCTTAGTGTTTATTGCTTGTTGTTGATAAGCGTTATGTAACAATCGAATTTTATTTTTGAATTGATATTTTAAGGGCATTGCCTGTGACACATGGGCTTATATATAACATATCGACCCTTCTAAGGTTTATTCTCGAGTATTTGTAGGTGTTGTGATTATTTTTGTCACGCATTTTACACGTAATCATCATTTCACCATATTTACACTCATCGTCATTCATCATCAATAAATGACATGTACACTCTCTAAAATCGTATTCAATATCAATTGAGTGAATATAACTTTACAGCTACAGTTTAATTTAAACCATATTATATGACTTTCATTTATCAGGCTTTTCATTTTTTAAACTGTGTTGTGATCTTATTACACGTATTAGTTGGGGGAATTGCTGAGTTTTTGACCAATTTATCGACTATTTCATGATCCTTAAATCAATTTAAAATCATCTTGATTCACCTTTTTTCCTCGACCAGAAATTTTTTTATTAAATTAAAACCGTGTTTGTTAAAGTTATCATTGAAAAATAATCGTAACAAGGAATTCATTGGTTTCTGTAGAAATACATAACATAACCTAAATAACTTCTGACATAATTTGTAATCACAAATTCGACCTCATTTGCTCTTAGAGCTTTAAGAGTGAAGTTTAGTAGTACTCATTATCGACATATTACAGAAATCTCAAAGTTTAGTGACTTAATTTATTTATATTTTCAAAATTTTTATTTAATGTAGTCAATTTTAAGTAGAGTTTGAAATGATAATAATTATTTATATCGGTAGTTCTCTTTAATATTTAAGCCGTGTGCATTTCGTGCATACAAATGAGTCGAAACTCATTTTCCATCTCTTCTGAGATTATAAAAATAAGTGTTTTCAAACTCTCTAAATTCAAGGAATTAAGTTTTTGTCTCAAATTGCCTTTGTGAATTTAACATACTTAATAGCGTGTTTATTATTCACGATATTCAATAAACAAAATAACGCTCATCAACAAGGATCGATAAATGATTTGGTTAGCTCAAATTTGCTTTAGAAAATACCAGTACCGACTCCAATATTTTTTGTTTATCGCTTTGAAAATTATTTTCGAATTTAGAAGTGTGTCACGTAAAATGAAGAACCACTGAGTTAGTTCATATCACACATATTAAATCACCGTGCTAAGTGTGCGCCATTGGATAAATTGTTGAGATTTTCATAAAACGAAAATATCATTTGTTATAAATCATGCTTGTTTGAACCCAATAAGCAGATTTTTCTCAATAAAATCTTTCAAAAATATCTTCAAATAATATTTGATCAATTATTTTTGTTATCGATTATTAATTTCACTCCTACTACCGTGATTTTCAAGTTCAGAACTCATATGACCACAGTTATTTAATGATTTCATGATAACAATAACCCTAACCATTTAGGAATTTTAATATTATTATTTAATTATATTGGATGCCAAATATTTATAAAAACATAGCACACGTGTCAGCGATAAAAAGTACCCGGCTTTTGAATTGTCAAGTTCGATAATAAATTCTGTCTGGTCAAATTTCAATATTCAATAAAAACATGTACCTATTGAATACCCACACGTTTGATTACGTAATTCAACAGTGCGACTGACTAGAGCTATCGACAATCAATCATTATCGATTAACTGATAATATTCATAATAATGCACCAAGTCGTCATCAATAAAAATTTCTGATTCAACCAATTTATTCATAACTAAAAATAATAATTAACAAAATTCTATGTACATATCGAAAATAAATCTAAATAGTCAAATATGATATCAAAAATTCAATCTCTAATGTGTAAGAGTTTGTTGAGTTGTATTTGCAAATAGTTTCTTAACGACTTTGGCAATTGGTTCATATGTTCATATCCACATGTTTTAATCATTTCATGTACGCACATATCTTGGAGCGATTTAACTTTATTCTGAAATTAAAAAAGGCGAAATAAATTCATTTTTTGATTTTTGTTGATTTTTACTCATCAAAGATGTAATGAAAAATATCAGATTATTGAGTAACAATAAACACTTTGATCAGTTGTTTTCAAATAAACAACATGTTCAATTCAATTTCGAAAATCCATTTTATTAATATTCCATTATTAGTCATTGTTTAAATATACTAAATTTAACTCGCTACATGGGTTTTTCGATCCAGAGAAATGTTTCCGTGGGGTTCCTCTTCAGCAAAAAGGTTGAAAACCACTGACTTAGATAAATAAACGCTTCCCAATTCAATGAAACAAGGTTAAAGAATTTAATAGCAATTTGTTTAACTGAACTACTAATTAACCAACAATGTCGATATATTTTATGAAATTCGCAAATAATTCTGTTTTCACATGCTAAAATTCTCTCACCAACTAATATGGGCGGTGCTGCATGATACTATTTTTAAATAACGAATTCTCTGACATTTCGAATTGTCTGCTCGACAATTATCAAATCCCAATCGAAAAACAATAACAAGTGTTGTGAAAATCTGATATCAACTAGTTACGTTGTTATTGAGAAAATATTATTTACAATTTCTAGACATTTCCTTCCCCTTCAGACAAAATTATAAATCGATCATATAAATCATAGCTCAATTTTTTATATTAGAACAATCTCCGATACAAAATTATTGCTGGAAGAGATGAGAGACAATCTTTCATTGGTTCGATAGTAAAATTATAATTTGATTCGTTGACTTGACAAATCTATTTATAGTAATTTTAGAAAATGAAAAGAAAATATTGATTTTAACCAAGAAAGAAATTAAAGCTAAATAATTATAAAATCAACATTATTAAATGTTACTTGTTCGAAATTCATTATTTGTACACATTTTGTTGATCCATACACATCAACAATAGCTTTCACTTGAGGCAAATAATTATATGGATTGGTGTTTGTAAAATGCCCGGCTCCTGGTGGAACAACGTAAACGAGATCCTATGTTAAATCATAACGATATTTAAATAATCACTACAAAAAGTTGAGATAACCTCATGCCGATTAACCTCCAATCCATTAATCAATACATGGAAAGTATATTTAAAGCAAATCCTTTCGAAAGACTCTGTATGACTAGGAATTTGGGCAGTACAATCAGATCCAATGAAATCTGGAGCTTGGATAACACAAACATCATTATGATGTGTGTTTATATTAACAGTCTGTACATCGTAATAGATGCTTATGATACTTCCAATGACGCCCGGTTTATGAGAAATGCAGTTTCCGCCGTTAATCTAAATAATTAATAATGATAATATTTTATATATAAATCGTGATTAATTATTAAAAATGCATTATTTGTTTCCGTACACAATTTCGTTAAACAAAATTCATGACATGAATTGATTGCGGTAAATATAAATATTTATAAATAAAATCACAAAATTCCATCATCATCATCATCACCACTTACACTAAGACATTCTGACATCAGTTGATAGATTGGAATTGTTCCAAATGAAGTTGACAAACAACATTTGCATTGTTGATCAGATTTGCCTTCCAAATCAGACCCATCCAACGATTGATATTTCTCGAATTTGAATGATATCGGAGATTCACCTTGAGAATTCCTTTCCATTTCCACTTCATTATCAATAGCACAAATCCAAGTGCATCCTCTTTCACTCATATCTGGTATTGAATACCTTAATTTAGGAGATACGTGTATCACAAAGTAAAATAGCTGGCTATATATGGATATTTAAGTCAAACATAAGATTACATATATATGTAAAACGATATCAATAATAAATCTATTTGACGATTCTGTGAAAAATGTTTAGTTTTTGTTCTTTTTAGAACCAAATCAAGTATTTCAGAAATGCTAATAGGAACGACACAGGTCGTTCAGGTGCATAACCGTAGATTTTAAAATGAAATTTCCGTCATTAAAGCTCAATCACATTCAACAATTGTCATGGTCCCAACAAATTTCTGACAAATTATTAAAAAAAATAAATTGTGATTTAAAACCTTAAATCGTATTGAGATTGTTATTGAAATCCTATACGTGATGATAATATAATTATCATTATTAGATGATTTATAATGGTTTTTGGAGTTATTTTTTCAATTTTTCAGTCTAAATTGTTTATCAAATTATCATTATTTACATCCACTACATCGAGGTAGATTATTAGAAATATTAAAATAAACAATCGATCGAATGAATCATGATAACCTTTTATTTCAAATGCGCTTACGTTCTGCTATTCACCAATGAGAATACACACGTCATCGTAATAAGAATATTTTTGAATTACCTTATCTACGTCATTTACTGTATCAGAAATTCGATTACATAATAGTTTTAGACGATAAAAATAATTATGCAATTGTAGAAACAGGTCAAAATATATCACTCAATTTTAGATGGGGTTTGGTCATTACAGGACATTCGCTACATGGGCTTATTAGGTAAAAATATGTTTCAAACAAACTGAAAATAATTAACGTCAGGGTTATCATTAAAACAATTAACTGTAAAAAAGGCCAAAAACTTTGAAAAATAATAATGAATTTACAAAATTAAATACGATATTCAATTCACAGAAATAACGTGTTTACTATTTATTTGAGAATGATTTAATTTTGTAAATGAATTTCAAATAAAAATCTTCAACATTCCCATGATCACAACATGCTGAAATTGTTCACAATTTTAATGGCAACCAAATTTTTGTTATAAAATATAGAACTTTGTTTTACTATATCAAAGGTAGGTCATTGGGTAATTTTCTGTTTGAAACCAAAATATGTTTTCATATGACGATTTAATTGATATCAAAATTCATGAGATGAATATATTAAGCAATTCAAATAATAAGTTAACAACATAGATAATAATATATCAAAATTATTAGAAATATATATATATATATTGTAAATGGCATGAGAATATTCGATCTGTAAAATACTATATCAACTGTTCATCAATGTTAAATCAACGACCATGAAATTTTTGAAAGAAATTCATATGTGAATACAAATTCAAATAAATAAAAATTCATTTAAAAATCATCAGAAACGTTGGGAATTATCAAAAAATTTAAACCAGTTCGTAATTTTAAAAAATCATTGTCATTTGAAAATGTATAAAATCATTAAAGAAATAATAAAAAACCTAAATTGTCTGATACCTTTAGAAAATACCTTTTATAATATCCTTTAGGGAGCTATTAGCATTCCAAATATAATTCTAAATCTGAAAATGTTAGGCAATAATAATTTTTCAACAATACCTTGCCAAAGGAAATAGAATACCATCAGGTAGTATGGTAAATCCAACTCGAAGATTTCCATCCCAAATTTGATCGACTTCTTCAACTTTTATTGAAAATAATTGACCAGGTTTGATTGATTCCCGAGTTGTCACAACTGAGTCGTTAAATTCTGAGATACGTTTCGCCATGTTTCTACATCGATTAAAAACCAAATTTGTACTAGCATGATCAATATCAAAAGTTAGCATCTAAAGAGTAACAGTTAATTATAAACATTTAGGGAAAATCTCACCTAAATACGTGAAAATAATTAATATTTGTCCTTGAAATCACGATAACTTTTAATGATGTTAATGAAGGTTATTTAATCGAATTGATCAAACAAATAGTATATTTTTAATATTTTATGAATTGTGGATTTTTTGTTTGTTCATTAAATATTTTCTTTACAAATCACTCTTAAAATTCTTAATTTTGAATTTATGATTCATGATTTTTAGATTCTTATATAATCAAAAAGTTGGATTTATGAATATCAATACAACTTTTTTTAATAAGAAATAAAGTGCATATAACATTTTTTAACTGTGAAACTTTATCGAGTCATTAAATTTCAAAGTAACTCACAATGTTATATTAATAACAAAATTCTAGTGAAATTATCAAATATTAAAATTATTATATTCAAAAAGATCATTTTATTGATAATTTTGCTGTTAGAACATTTCACTTGTTTATAATTTCTTGAAATTTCAACATACAATTTCAAAAAGGATTTTTAAATTTGAAAGCTGATTAAATAATAAGATTTTCACAGAATTCCTTTCCATTATTAACAATTTATAAGCACTCTATACACAATGAAATATTATTATTTAATTTCAAAATGAAATTTCTGACAATACTTCTAATAGGTCGATACTGCTAGTAATTTTTTCATATTTATCATAAATCATCATGCAGTTCGTTGATGAGAATTTGTTTTAGAATTAGAATACATTAGTGATTAGAATACAGCATCATTATGACGCTTAGATTATGTTTTCGTACTTATGTAGTTTATCCAAAACATTGTTGTTCATTCAAGTCATGCGTGATCATTTGCACTCTAATTCACAAATTTTAATTGATCTGAGTATCTGTTATACTCCGAGCCAATATGATTATGATGACATGAATTTTCAATAAATTATGTTATCATTCAACCTTTTTAATTTTACTTTACAAATCATTTTGGAATTTATTAATGAAGCACCCAGAAAATTAAACTCGTATAATGACAATCTATTTTTATATTTTTCAACCGAATAATTAACCTAAAATATACAAACCGGAAATTTCAAGACAATTATTGCATAAGGAGTTTATAAGACACAAAACTTGATATTTCCAAAGTACAATATACAATTTTAACAGAAATATTGAATGTTTAACACAATTAATATACACATACAAAAAAGGAAATCAGCTTTTAAATCACTAATTGATTATTATTATCAGGTAAATATTATAAAATAACTTTCTATAAATGTTAAACTTCAAGAGTGAAAGAAGTTAATAAGTTATAAATTTAATAGCTTTTTCGATCTTATTCTACTTTAGCAAAAGTAATTTATATTCAGAATCATTGTAAATTTTATATTCGGTATCATTGTCACATATCCAAACGATAATCACGTGTGATCATCAATATGAATAAGATTATTTAACCTTTAAATACCAGTAATAGAAAATAAATTTCTATGATACTTTATTTGTTTTCCATGTTATTTAAACA
>JBBMOY011102442.1:0-10831 GCA_037951405.1 Platydemus manokwari
AAGGATTATATAATATTTTTACTATTCTTACTTTACATTTATATCATTCAAAGTATATTTTATTTTATTGATGATTATTTATTAAAAATTTATTTTAGCCTCAAACGAGCAAGCTCTTGTATGGTGACAAGACAATCGGTGCTGAATAGTGTTCATTATACTTATTTCTTTAAAATAACAACGATAGAGATGGCAATGATAAATTTGTATACATAAAAACCTGTGACACTGTGTTAGAATAGAATAAACTTTTATGTATTATGAAATTATATTTTGAATTACTATATGTTCTAATAAAAACGTAACTACAAACGACAAATATAGCTAGAATATGGCCAATTATAAAACTCTTCATCTCATTGGAGCAAAATCAGATTCAACCCCTTTGGTACATTAATTTCTAAATAAGAAATATAACGGCTGAATATTGCTATTTGATGATTTTAAATGTACGATAAGCTTACATAGACATATTATCTTATTGGTAAGTAACAAATAATAGATTTTGTATACCCTCGTGGTTGATAGGATATTTCATCTTATGGCGAATTGACAAACCTTCTATCCCTGGGATAATTGGAATAAATCACTTAAAATATTATTCTTCTCCTAGCAAAATGTTGAGAATGTTCGAGTGTTTAGGTCTCCCTTTTTTAGTATTTTGAAAAATCAGTAATTATATTAGATTACCTAAGGAAATTTAGAATAAGTATTTATTTTATTAATGAAATATTATTTAACATTTTGTGCGTGAATATTTTATTTCGGTATGCATTTTCAAGCTTTTAATAAAAATTATCTATGATTTTTTTAGGAATTCTATTTACTATTTATCTGATTATTGCGTGACAACGATTTTTTACGTGTTGTATTAATAGTTCCTATATTTAGTATCAGGAATTCATTTTATAGAATCCTATGGGATTGAAGAGCTTTTTCGATTAATTATTTTATTTGGTCTAATACATGGCCTACTTACCATTATTACTATTATTATTATTATTATTATTATTTTTATTATTTTATTATTATTATTATTATTATTTTTATTTTTATTATTTTATTATTATTATTATTATTATTATTACTATTTTATTATTATTATTATTATTATTATTAATATTATTGTGAGATATTTTAAATGAATTAAATTTTTAATTCTTATTTTATATAAAATCATATTTATATAAAACTAACTCGATTTGTTTAAAAATTTGTATTTAAATAGATTTTTGGGGTCT
Source organism: Platydemus manokwari (assembly GCA_037951405.1). Lineage (NCBI taxonomy): Eukaryota > Metazoa > Platyhelminthes > Tricladida > Geoplanidae > Platydemus > Platydemus manokwari. The sequence goes on from JBBMOY011102442.1 coordinate 1,242, forward strand.
TGACTTTTTAGTCCGTTTTTAATGTGCGGATTTTAAAATAGTAGCGCCTAACAATTATCATTATTAATTCACGCCTGCTATTATTTTATTTCACCTTTGTCGTTCATTACATGGCAAATTAACAGAATTTCTATTACAATACAATAAGCATGTAAGAGCACAAAAAGATCAATAATAACCAAAGGTGAATGATTTTTGTCAGATCCCAAACACTTCAATGAAATAGATAACATTAAAATACGAATAAGATTATTCATAAATCGAAATAAGTCAAATAAGAGTATGCACATTAGAGTTAATGCACATAGCTTGCTCGTGATTATATTAATGGATCGAATAATTATTATAAATTAGAGAGAGAAAAATTTGTCCTGAAAATTAAACAAAAATCAACTTCAAGAGAACAGAAAGCAGCTTCAAGAGAACAGGAAACAGCTTCAAGAGTTAATTAAAGAAAAACAATATCTATATATTGTTTAAAAATATAAACAACACCTGTAAAATTAAAAAAACGAAATTTAAAATTTTTTTCAAATAATTTATCATTCTATATAGATTGTAAATCGCTACATTTTGAAAACCACGCATTGAAAACGAACTGAAAATGACGACATCAAATTATTTCTAAATGCCATTATTTAAACAACCTGATTTGATTTTATACAAAAATAATTTTATAGAAAATTAAATCTATAGGAATTTCAAATCAACTTAAAATGCTCACATAGGTTACTTAAAATATATATATGTACTAAATATTCTACTAAAATTACAAACGGGTAAACTGAAAACTTATTCCTTTAATTCATTTAAGAATCATTCAATAATCGAGTTAGAAATTATTTAGTCGAGCAGTGAACAGTACAAGTTCTTGGTGGGAAAGTTGCAATTAATACATAATGTTTCACTAAAGTTGAAGGAATTTTGTTTCCAATAAGTACTTACGATGATTTCGAGATCTGAATCACGAAATGAGAAAATTTAATTTTCAACGAAATTATGACATTATGAGAGCACGTAAATTTATGTGGAAATTAATAATAATTTATGATGCTATTCCATATATTTGACGGAGAAATTAATTACGTTTCCTTCGAAGAATCAATTTTAATTTATCTATGATGTTTCTTGTGGGAATTTATAGATTTCATTATATCAAAGTCCACTTGCACTCTTCATATTTTAAACTTTTGAGGATTGTAACCTGCTATGATTTTAAAAAACACGCTCGTAAAATAACTGAAAGGACACGACATCAAGTTATATATTAAAATACAATTATTATCAGATTACATCGAATATATGCGTCGATTATTTACTAACTATAAATCACAGTTATCAACTCCATTCCAAACCCACAAATGAACAGTCAGCATCTTCTTTATTGCCTTTTGTTTCCATAAAAGCCAATCCTTGGAAATAATAATCAATACTGACATTCTACTGACATTGGATATATTTTTTTAATCTACTAATTATTTTTCAAAAATAACTGCTACATCCTCTGGTTATTATATACAGAGCAATAATCAAAGTATATTTAAGCTATTCTAAAAAATAATGGTTCTTCTGAATAAATAGAGGCCCGATAATGGATTCGACTAAGTGGGATGAATGATGTTTCTTTTTAATTTTACATTAAATACATTTCATATGAAATAATTCTTATAATTTGCATCTCGTAAAATAGGAATAACAAAGCTTTATTTGCAATGAATCTGCTGATAAACTGAAATAGTTTTCCTTTTACTTTTTCTTCTGATTTCCTTGTCTCATCTGTTCTGAAAAATAATGATTAAATAAGTGTTACATTTTCTCATGTCGAATGCTACCTTTGTATCGAATCAGTTATTTTATTTAATTAATATATTTAAAAATTGATTAAATACAACGATATTGTTAAAATCAATATTATAATAATCATTTATTGCCCAATAAAATAACAGGAAAAATGAATATATAAGTTCCTATTAGTAATGACCGCCTTATTTTTTTGAATTTTCTATTAGGATGAAAGAACCATGCTATTGTAATTTATTTTAGATAAAGAGAATCCTTTCAAAATTAAGTAAGAAATGGTAGATCAAAAAATCTTCCTAGATCAATGATTCAGTTTTTTAGAGTCTTTCCTTCTACATTACAATAAGTATAGTTTTTAGGCTTTAGTCTGCCCTAAATGCCTTTTTGCAGTTTCGAATTTCACAATCTATTTACCCAAATGCTTAACTTTTTGAAGACTTTTAACTTTAAAATCTGGAATTTTAAACTTCGAACATCGTCCGACTTTATGATTGATACCAAGATACATGGGATACCTTAATTGAAAATAAATGTTCAGTTAACACCACCTATAACATCCAATAGCATCTACTCTTGACATTGACTACAATTACTGCCACGCTGCTTCTTTTTAACAAAAGCTTGTTCCTTTTATAATTTTTTTTTAATATTACTTTTTATGCTTTTAATTCTGTTTCGATTGTCATAATTGGTTGTTAAATTGTTTATCATCGTTTTAGATTTCACTTAAGATCTTAATATGCATTTCTTTTTTCGTAATTTCTTTAGTTTACTTTACAAATATCGATCGAACTACTTATCTAATATGTGATTCGAAATGGTCAGAATTATGGTAATAATCTGTCAAGAAGACAAATATGAGAAATCATGCAATAATTCAAATCTTTCCCAAATTACTGGTCATATCACTCAATTTAAATCAGTATGTTGGGTGTAAGATGCCGAATCTTACAAGAACAAGTTATTATTATTCGATACAACATTAAATTCAATATAAAACTTAGTTCAATATAAATTCAATTCTATACTAATTCAAATTAAATTCAATTTGATATTCTCACAAATATCATAACAGTTGTAGGAAAAGGTAAATGACTGAGTTTTTAATTAGTATGTTTAAGTAATTGATAAAATATAGCATAATTCTGAATTACAAGTCAATGGTGTCAAATTCATTTCTCAGCCCTACGAAGAGAAATAATATTTTAATCCTTATATTCATAATTATCGTTTTATTAAAAATAAATCTATTTCCAAATCACCATTATTATCTAATCTAATTGTTTAATATCAAATCAAGTGTTCCATAATCAAATACTTTAAGATTAAAGTGAAGCCTCAGACAACTCACTCGCTACAATTAATTAAGAAAAAATCAATTTATGATTTCCAGGTAATAAGTATTTTAATGTAAAATTAATTTATAATAAACTAATCAAAGAATCGAAATAAATTTGAAATTTATTCCTAACTTTGATTTATTTGTAAATAAAATAATTATAAGACAAATCTTATCTTACTAGTAAATAAGGTTTTAATAAATCTCGAAATCTACCAGATGTATATATACAGGGGGGTCACTAGAAAAGCGGAAAAATTGTCAAACCGCTATTTATTTTTACAAAGAATAAATTTCACAAAGTTTTTCAAAGGCATATGTTATATTACACTGATAGATGCTCAAAGTTTGCCAGCAGGTAATTAGTGTTGTATTTTAAAATCTAACAATAATTAAAAATACGTCAAAAATAGTTTAGGAAAAATAGAAAATGTCAAATTATGAAAAGTCAAACAAAAATATTATAAGTACAAGAATTAGTTATTAATTTTGGTTATATAAAATATACGAGTAATACAGGTTAACCATTTCATTTATAGATTTTAAAAGTAATATTTACAAAATTTATTTAATTAATTTATTTAATTCATAATATCTAAATGCTTAAATTAATTGTTGTTATTAATATTTTAAAATATCAGATTGTTAATATTTATTAAACTATAAGTAAATATACGTTTTAACAATAAATCTACATACTTATTATCAGTGATGTTTTACTTTTTTAAAAATTATTTAGAACTCAATAATAAAATATGTGAGTTCCATCTATAAGTTACTATTAATTTAAATATCATTATAATCTAATAAATTATAAAATTATTTGTTGACTTAAATAAACGTGATGGCTCAATTTGAAAATAAATTTATATCTAAAAATATTTTTAAAAAGTAGAATTAAAAATGATCCAAATGTTTTAATTTTAAATACCAATGTTTCAATTTTGAAACTCGGTTTAAATACAACAATTTTTGATATTTCATTAAAAAAAATTATCCTGATAACATAGAGTCGAACGGCCATAAAGAAGCGATTTGTTTTCCAATTTCTAATCTCATCTCATTCGAAAATTTTGATTGCATTGAAAACTGATTTTGTTAAATGTAAATAATTAATAAATTTATCAACAAAATAACAAGATTTTAAATATATGCACGTAATTTTTTTTAATAAATTCCACTTTCAAATTATTTTGATATTATTTATATATGACGATATTTGACATAGTATTTAATAAGTTGTTCATAAATTGGTTTGATTTGAATACAGTGGCGAGCTCTTCCTACATTTTTCGTAATATAATTCTATGAAGCTTATTGATGTTTTATTCTAAATTAATATCAACTGTTGTTGACATTATTATCAAGTGGTAATTAATTAAGAATTTCATAATTAAATTAATGTGGTAAAACAAAACTTTTCCATTGCTTTTCTGAATTATTTAAATTATTTATTTTGATTTTGATTGTAACGAACAGAAATAAATTTTCCAAAAAACACTTTCCAAAGAATAATCTTATTGCAAATGTCAAATCAAAGCTCGTTAATTATTAATCTTACAACGTACCTAACATTTGATCTCAATAATTGAAAACTAATTATCCGAAGTTTCTTATGTTTTTAGCTTTTGTTATTTGAGAATACTATATAATTATTAAAGAAGAAATCAATTAAGGAAATTACATTTTCCATTATTTTGTTATTATATAAAAAGTATTCCATTGCGTGCTTAATGATGAATAAAAAGTTTACATTATTTTTTTAAAGTATGAGATTTTTAGGTAAACTCTAACTAAAAAAATCATTCAAAAAATAAAATACGCAAAGTCAGATTAAGCATCATAAATAACGGATAATGTAATAATTAGAAATTCACATTATCATACAAAACAGGAAGAAAAAGACATGGAACAAGATTGATTGTACAACATAAAATCGATTATGATATACTGAAACGAAAACTAAAATTCTAAGTGAATGGATAATTTCCAAAAGTGAATATATCCACTGACGAGCAATATGATATTATAAATTTTTGTGCGTCTGCTTACTGACTGCCCTTAGTTTAGGTAACCTTTATTATTTGTCATTTATTTCATGATTTTCTGACAACCGGTCTTTATGGTTGTTATCTTTCTCGATATTTAACTTTAGGGTACCGATCCCGCCTTCCATTGATTATTTAGTGTGATTTTGGACTGTAATTACTGACGATTTGGTTTTTTAAATTATTGTGATCTTTATTTATCAATTGTAGTATTTAGCGAAATAATCGTAACAGTAGAAAACATGTAAAAATTGTATATTCATTAATCACATAATTTTTTTGAGCTTTAATTGTTATTTCATTCAAATCGATCAATGTGACACGGAATTTAACTATGTCATCCGAGTTCTAATCATTATTCACAATCCGGAGAATCCCCAACAATAATATTGTCATAGCTTCAGTGTTATTTATGAAATATTAAAATAAAGTATTGATATTCTCTATGACTCAGTTAAATAAAACGTTAGATGTGTGATAAATCTTATTACTATAAGAATGACTCTATGACCATTATATTAAGATTATTATTTCCATTGCTTTCAATTGTAGTCACTTAATGCATACTTGTGAACGGTGTTTTATAAAAAATATTATTGTGTCGAACCTATTTTAATATAAAATAAAATAACTTCTCGAATTTAATCTCAATTTTCTTTTCTGCATCTGATTCCTATCTACATTTCAAGCTCACATCATGAATAATAGCGACCACTTGTTGTTAAAAGTATATGTATTACAACATTTTATTTAATGAAGCACAGCAGTAATGACACTAAAACATGGACTTCGTACCTCCTATTAACATGGAACTATCAACTCTGAAACACGTTTTCAGCCTCCTAACTAATTTTACATGACATATACGAACGGTATGGTTTGATCTGCACTAAAAAAAATTCCAAAAACGCAATGAACTAATTTACTTTAATTTCACAACTATTTAACTAATCGAGTTGCAAATAAAATTACAACAAGTTAAACTTAATTTCCTGTCTGTATAGATTCCGGTTGAAATCTCATTTTGCAGTTTTTACCAATCTTTAAATACCATTACTCTACACATATATACACTCCATTCGTTGTTTTTAATAGCAAATTAACTAATATTCATCACACTCACATAATTTATTACTAAATAAAAATGCTAACTCCTAATTTTATGGATTTATTAGTCATTTACTATTTGTTGCCTAAATTGATTATTATATTATTAAGCATTATTATATCCTAAAATAGTTTAAAAATTTTATTTTATTTGCCGGATTTATATCTTTATTTCAATGTTTTAGAAAAGTAACTTTCGTTTATAATTATTTCAGTTAGATTTATTTTATAACATATTATGTTTTACCTTTTAATTATTTTATGGCTACTTACACTAGCCCAATCAAAGTCAATATATAATTAAAGACTTTTTTCGGTGATTTTTACACGACTATACAAGTCCTGATTTCATTAACTGACACCTTAATGTCCCTTTTTTATTTTAATGCGAACACTTTAGCTTTGTCCAGCAGAACTAGAAATATAATTTATTCTAGAACAAAAATAAGGCTTCCTATATTTCCCAGAGTTATAGTGAGCTTCACTTGAAATAAATTATATTTATTTAAGTAAAATTTTATATATCTGCTAATGGTAAATTATGAAAACATTTTTACATGACTTTTTTGCAATGACATTATGTGAAAAATTGTATTGCACTTAATTATTAAAAATAGAATATAAATCCTGGAATTTATAAGAGAAAAAAATCGTGACTTAATTTGAGGAGGAAACAAGGATGTCGTTGACACACAAGTTTTGATAGTCATCTTCAAACTATAATTGAGAGACATTTTCCATCCGTTATTCAATTACGAGCAAGTGTTTTTTCATTGTTTGTAGTGGGTTTGTCTGAAATATTTTCGATGTAATGTGCTCTTATATTTGTATTTGACTAAATTGGTTTTGTCTATAAACAGATTCACGAACTTTAATACTTCGTTTTTTCTCTAAAAATGTTGAATTTCGTTTTTGACAAAACCATTTAAGAAAAGTTACTATTTAGTATATAATTGATATAATAATAATGGGAAAGTTAATTTTTTTTATCAATGCAACATTTATTATCGAATAGCAAGTTATAAAAAGATTTATTATTCACATTTGGCCCGTCAGTTAATCCTTTGTATATTATAGGAATTAATAGACAAAAATTACTTGTATCCATCATATTGTTATTGATTAAAAAATCTATAATTTATTATTTCTTCTAATATCTCTAAATATGGATGCTGAAGTTGTTTTAAATATCTATGTATAGCTTTTTCTGATTACGGAAACTATATGTTTGGATAATCTTCGGCTGATCGATGAAAATAATTCGAGCTGTTGAATTTTCAAAAAATATATTTTGGTCTAATGGATGAGATTTCATTGCAAATTGTTAGCCGCCTTAGTTGATATTTAATTTTACAATAAAAGTTCGTTATTTTTAAAACTCATCAGAAACTCCTTAAATTAATTCAACAGATGAGCTCATAAAGTCATCTGAAATCAAAAATCCGTTTGATGACAAAATACTTTTATGTAATTCAACATTATTTTTACCCAATGGTTAAATAACGAAATTAGTATTAAAAAAATAAATGGGAACCCGTTCATATGGCCTATTATATATTTTAAAATTTAATTTATTATAATAATTAATCAGTAAATTACATTTTTTATCTTTCCAACAGGCTGATTCTAATTCACATTTTACCTTTATCAACACTTCTAATTACTTAGTTTTATCCTTGATCAATTCGCTTTGTTTCGAAATATGCTGATTTAATAGCTCAAATCTGCTTTTAAGTTTAATTCTGAATCCTGACTGAATTCGTTTAATATTTATGCTATTTCCAATATGTTGGCTGATTCCTGATTTAATGTATTAATTCAAGATTTTACTCTTAAAAATACGTTAAAAATTATCTCCTATTTTCTTCGCATTGATTTACCGACTATTATTAAGGATATATCGACGCCAAATCTGTTGAACCTGTATCACAAAGCATGCTAGGATTCTTCTTAGCTATTTTAATGCAGGAAAGACCATTTCTTGCCTAAGATGTCTTCGACGTCGAAGTCTTCTTCATTTTATCCATTAATCTACATTAGGAGAGTCTGTTTGCTTTTAATTACTGTATACTGTGCGTACCTATCAATGCTTTTTCGATTCTCCAATTTCGTGATAAAACAACTTTGTAAATTATTTTTATAAGTCTTTCAACAGTTTGCAACTCCAAGTCTGATTTCATTGTTGACACATGAATTCCATATAATTTCATGATTCACTGATTCTATAGTTTTACTCCACCATATCCTTCACTTTCAGAGCTTTTCAGCGATTTTAATGCTTCATTTAGAGTTACTTCCCATTTTTTACTTCTCATTTTTTACTTTCATTACTTATTGTCCGACTATCCTGTTTTCCTTAAATACTTGCTTATAATCAGCCCATGAAGAGATAGCTGAATGATGGACTCCTCCACACTGCAAGAAATCAATTTTAACAAATTTTCAAATTATAATTTACAAATGTACTATTATTTCATTAAAACCTTGAAAATTGAATACTCAGAAGTGTGTGAAGATTGGAAATTGACTTGTCTACTTGAATTTTTTTAAGAATTAGAATTGTATTAAAAGTTTGAGAATTTCTGGAAAATTAAATATTTTTACATTTGACTCTCATGAAAAGGTTATTTTTATTGTATACTTGGGGTATGGAGATTTTTCATTTCCATTTATTTAGATCCACATTTCCATTGACATAACTCTAATTATAATTGCATGTAAATAAAATTCACTATACTTTATTTTTCTAATCTTTTGTCGCAATCTGACTCAAATCGGTAGTATCATTTGAGCTGGATAACAATCGACTGTAACAATAGTTAATTAATTTGTATATAATTTTTGAACGTTCGTAAAAATATGTTTGTAATTTGTATTTTGTGACTCGCAACTATCGTGACTATTAAATAATTAAAATCCATTTGGTTCTCAACTCAAATCTACAGACTTCTACTCAATCTTAAGGCGATCAGATGCACTTATTTGATTATCAATTTAAAATTCTTTAGATAATCTCTAAATACCTGGAGTATAGTCCTCATTTCACAAAGATACAGAGTAGAATGAAATAAATAACCACAAGTTATTTAATAATTGTTTCTATGACTAGTGATAATTTACGGTAATACTAATGATAAAAACAATGACCGTTGAAGGTCGCTACAATTTTATGAAAATGACACATTGAAAACGAACTGAAAAGTCATTATATTGGATTTTAATTATACCAGGTTGAGTCAAAAGTTATTCATGTTTTTATGCAGGTATTTTATTAACACAAATTGTTATAACGCTGA
>JBBMOY011102553.1:0-17364 GCA_037951405.1 Platydemus manokwari
ACAGTAATTTAAGTACCTTAATTGATTAAAAATTTGGAATTTTATAATTAGTAAAGAACGTTAGTAATTCAATGAACGCCAACTGTTTTCTGATAAATTTAATTGGGTAATTTTTTAAATTAAGCGAATTTTTTATACAGTTTTTAATTATTCTAGTTTCAAATAAATTACTAAACGTATATTGCAAATACATTTTAATTTAATTAAAAATATAAATAATTAATAGGAAAGGATATATTTGATTGATTGATTGTTTAAATATGCTATTTTAATCATTCGAGGTCATCGTTTTTTAAATAATTTTCACATATGATGTCGATTGGATTTATAAAATGACTAGTTATTCAAGATCATCAAAAGGTTTGGAAGATACAAACAGAGGAAATTATATTCCGTTGCCGATACAAAGCTTTCTACTTACTCAAACAAAGTATTCAGAAATATGTGAAAAATTGTTATACTTTGATTTTAATTTTCAGTTCGTTTTTTCTAAATAAGAATACCAGAGATAATGCATGCATAGTGAGTTTGAAAATTCAAATTTTTTCATTACAATAATTAATAATTATGATAATAATATTATCAAGAATTATTCATAATTTCAATTTTTTACTTCTCTGATTAATATAGTAAATGAATAAAAATTCAAATTTTATTGATTTGTAGAGCCTAGAACGCGTGCTTGTTCAAAACATCATACATGGTCTATCTCCTCCAGTCTGTAATTCTATACAGATGGTCAGCCGGTGGCAGCTTATCAAAACTGCTTTTCCTCACGTGATGCATTGCGCAGCTTTGCTAATGAGTGAAAAATTTAGCCAGGAAACCAACAGAGTTCCATTTTCGTCCACCGAGACCAAGATTATGTACAGTTTGCATTGGATCATTATGGACGCTGCTTCAGAATGTGAAGATAACGATAGAGAAAATAAATGTAACCTCTCATATTTTTACTAACCCTTCAAAATTTCGTTCAGGTTCTGACGGCATCAGCTATTTACACGATCTCAGCGCAATTCAGCTATTCGTTTATTTGTTCGCATCTCTCATTCATCAGATGGATGAATCACTTTTCCAGACCCTCAAACTCGAGAATGGTCTCAATATTTGGACCTCTTTGCGAAATTTTCAACAACCACAACTAACATGCTTCACAGCTCCAGTAAAATCAAAGACCTGCAAAACTGAATCGTCATCAAAACCTACGGTGGCAATAGGTGTCAAGAGTGCTCAAATATACATCGGAAAGGGCAGCTCTGTTGAAAAACTAACTGTTGATCCGAAAGATAGGTCAAGTTTTGTCAATGGTGCATTTTGCCCAGCTAATATTTTATACCCAGAAGAATCGATAGACAGCGACGTATGTTCATGTTGAGTAAAATCAAATTAATGTTTTTAATCATTTTTCATAGATGACAACGAGTTTTGGAGGAACGAGCATTCTTGATTCTACCGCGAAAAACCATTGGTTGAAAAGCACAATGTGTGGTGGTGATAATGTTATGGGGTTTTCTAACTTGAATCAATCAAAACTCTCACCGGCACCATTAGCTCGACTGAGTGACATATGCCCTCTGTCGACAGTTTCTGGAGACACAATCAACTTGGAGGTGTATTGTGAAAATTGCAACAGCGTAGTCAGCAACAAATCGGTTAGAAATAAATCGTACATAGGACTATTGTTTTGAATTTCATTAAAATACCTTCAGTGTATTTTATCTAGTATGGGCATCATTTTTCTCAAATCAATTATGCTATATTCTAAAAATTACTCTTTATTGAATATCGTACAAAAGTAGATAACGGAATATTTATTGATTGCTAATAAGTGCTGCCCAGCACCAAATACGAATATCAATAAGTAACACTGTCTTCTGGTTTCTACTGGGCATGTATTTTGCCAAATTGAAATCTTCGTTTTATACTGATTATGATTAGTCGATAATGAACCCTATTTGATGATGCAGGTGTGTATGTGAGTAAAAATATCAAAACAGATGTCCAAGGCAACAATGGTCTTTATTTTGTGTGATATTCTTCTATACTCAACACTTTATTTTGATATGTTCGTTGCATTTTTTTCAGTTTAAATAGTAACGATAATTGTCAGGGATCCAGTAATTATGTCAAATTATTGATTTCTATGATTATTTATGATCTTTAAATTTTTGTCTTGAAGCATACCTTAATATAAGGTGAATTTATTACAACAATTTCAGATATCAAATTTAGATGTCATTTTCTTTAAAATTTTTTTGATAACGATAATAATAATTATTATTATCAGCAATAATATAAGTACTCTTGTATTTCTAAGCGCAGTCAATTTTAATAAATTAAAAATAAGTTCTGAATTTAAAGATAAAATTGTTGGTCCAGGGTGAACTTATTGGATGCTCTTGTTATCCGGCCAGCAAACGAAACAGTTGGTCTTTATTACATCCCAAATTAGGAAAATTAAATTTGCCGATCGATTGGGATTACAAAAACAAAATAATTAACGAAACAGCAGCATGTCCTCAACAAATACCATCGCAAGGCGATGATTTTCTCTTAGCAACCCATCTAGATTTGGCGGTACTTCGATGTCTCTTTTGTCAAGGATGGTCAGAACCTGGGGTCTACTGGGGATTACGTTATCTTCACAAGAGATTGTTGGAAATCAGCCGAGAACTGAAAATGTCGGAAGAACAAGAAAGAAGATTTCAAAATAGCTTCAAAAGACGAAGTAAATCAGCTCATTGTGTGCGAGTGGAAATTCCAGATTCGTTTTGGCAAGATCCAATTGGTGGTAAATCTCAATTTGATCGAAGTACGATAAGTAAAAATAATTGAGTTAATTTTATCTATTGGCCTGTAGATATTATGGATGACTGCAGTTCAGATTCAAGCTCTCGTCATCCAGTCTCACAAGATCCATCAAGTGATCTGTCAGCTTCTTTTCCAATGTCAATGTGGGATCGTTCTATGAGTATATCAGCAATGACAGTTAGACCTTCTAAAAAAATGAAGATGACAGATTTCAAAGAAAGGTTTACAAAAGTTTCAAAATTAAAAAAAATAGAAATGGAAAAAGAGGATGAAAACCCAGATAATGGAAACAAGCTCCGTAACCAGATTCAAATTACTAATGCCCATGGATCTAGAATGCCACCAAGTCCCAGGCAGCAAAGAAATTCAAAGCTTCCGAATGAAGGCGTGATTCCAGAAGAATTGATGGATAGTGGGTCAGATAAAGATGAGCGCAGAAGCAGTTTACCATGTTAGAGATTTTTATGATAAATAAATTTGTTGATATGAAATATATATATTTGATGCAGCCGATAAATTGGGATCGAAAATGTCACCAGTGTACACGGAGGCAGAGGCTCTTTTACCGTCAAAAAAATCCAGAAAAACTGTTACTCATAAGCGTCAAAATGGCACCAAATTTCGTCCAATCAATTCTAAGTTAAAATCATCAAAATTTTCAGATATTAGTGGGTGTCATGAAAATCCAGTAGTGCAACCCGAAATACAAGTGAATGGGGAAATCGATTTAAAAGGTAAATTTCTAAAATTTAATTGATCATATATTAATTACATATTATTACATCACTATGATAATCAATAATTATTAATATGTGTTACGTATGATTACATATATATTTCTTTTAACGATTCGAATGACTTATTACCCAGCTAGAATTATGTGGGATTAGTAATTACAAAACATAGATTCATAGAATGAAATTCTTCAATGTGAATATTTGAGAGTGGAAAACTTTATTAAGCTTATTAATATATTTTTTGAAAATATTTCAAAACAGTGTCGAAGGATAGATAATAAATGAAAATTTTATGTCCTATAAAAATTGATGACGAAACAAAATTTTACAAAACTGTTTGCATTTATTAGTAGCGATTTCATCCTCAATACTCAATACTTACGTGATGAAAGTAGTTTTTTGTCATATTTAGCTAATTATTACGATCTCCAATAGAATCATTGATTTGAAAATTATCGATATTTTGAAAATTTAAATAAAGAACAAGATCGATAAAAAATACTAAAATTGATAAGAAACGTAACATTGTTATTATTAATATTGTCTCTCTTTATATTATTATAAATAATAATTAAATAGGCTTGTCTACTAATGCCCAACCATTATTTATCCTCCCTGATGATCCTGCTACAGCACTTGATCCTTTACCAGATTTCACATTAGAAAAGGATTCTTTATCCGATGAACCTGGCCTTTTTAACGACACTCAAACTTCAAACAAAAAAACAACTTCTTTTTTCGACGAATCTCCGAAATGTGACAAATCTTCTGGGGAACCGCAAATCCAGCGATCTCAAGAAATTCTCAAAAAATCAAATTTACATCGTTGCCAAAGTGATACAGAGATAAATTATCCAATGATAGAAGAAGTAAATGATAGTATTTAATTCTCTATTTACTTTATCCCCGGATATGTAGCTGGAAGAGGTTGCCGGATCGATTCACTATATCCAAGGAAACGGACAAATGAATTACAATATCATTTTAAAGGCACTTCACTCTCTTGTCAGTTACCACTCAAGTATACGTGTATGTGAGAATATTATGAACAACATGGCATGCTTGTTCGATATGGGAATATTTGAGAAACGAGTAAGAAAAAAAAAGGTAATTACAGATCCAGAAAGTGGACCAATTACTGGCAAGAAGAGAACACAGTCTAAACATAAAAAAGGAAAATCTAATGGTCAATCACCTCTTGTTCCACATCGACCTGATATTCAGAGAAGCTCTCTGGGATCTTCTCTTCAAATTGGAGCTGGTAGTATTGTTGGCAGAAGAGATAGGCGTGTATCTATGATGATTAATCACAGTGGCTACCAAACAACAAAGGACCTATCTGGACCTTCTCAATCGGATGAAGATGCTAGTGACGAGTCTCGATCTAAGTCAGCTTCCCACACCAGACCAATTAAAATCGAGAAACATGCTTATAAACCAAGAATCGAAAAACCAGCAACCACATCAACTACAGAAGATACAAAATACGGAAGCATGAGCAATAACGACATTGCAATGGAAATAATTATCAAGTTTTGATAAAACTACAAACTAAATAGAATTGATCGATCGAAATTTTAGAGTAATCAAAGTACTGGGATGTTGTCATGAACATCTCTGCCAAAACCAATCTCGAGAAAGACGATCTTGGCCTCAAGGAACCGATCCTAATACCACTCGACTTCAAACCCATGAATGTCTACTGAAATTATACAAGTTACATACACGAAAATTTCAGAATTTTCTAACCAAAATGGCCCAAGATCAACCTTTATCAGAAATTGTCGATTTTTTGCATGCATATACTGGTTTCTGCAATGATTCAGCAACAAACCGGCCGTCGAGTTTGGTTTAGTTTTTTAAATTGATAAATTTGTAGATTCCGCTGTTTCGTGATAATTAAATAAAATTTTCAGCCAATAATTTATTTGTATCTATTTAATTAAATTAATTATTTGATTTTTCTTCTCTATAAAATAAAACCGTATAATGAAAATTATTTATAATTTTTTACGTGATTTATCATATATTTTATGATCAACTTGTAATATATATTTTCTCATTATTTTTCACGTTGAAATAATTCAGGATTAAATTCTCGAAATGGTTACAAAAATTGCTTCAATCAAAGTGTGACAGGTGAAGGCACTCGTGGCTCTGAGGGAGTTCTTATCGCTAATTTACTGGAGCCATTGGTGGAAAGATTAGTATCGAGTCGAAAGGATCTTATTTGCCAAGAAAATTTTGTTTTGTATTCCGATCTGCGTCAACTATTGGCATATTTCAAGGAGGTTCATGGAAGTACTTTTCGTAGAGTTATGCTCACTGGTATGCTAAAAGTATGGCGAAAACCAAAGAAAGGAAAATCATACAGAGGGGGAAAAGTACAAATATTTGATCCACATTTAATGAGGTGCATTTTGAATTGTATTAGAACTTAAATTGAAAAAACAATTCATTCATGGAAGTTAAACTCAATTATAAATTAATTACAATGTAATAAGTTTTCAAATTCATATGCCAAAATATGTCTACAAAAAAATCTACTTTTGGAATTTAATCAGCAGATTGAGTTCTATTATTTCAAAGCTCAATTGATGGATTAATTCTTTGACTTAGGTCGGGACATTCGTTTCCTTATGATAATGACTACACGACTGGGAGGAGTTCTTCTGATCTACATAACAGAACAAGCTCTTTGTCAGCTGCTCTCGTGGCCAGTGAATTATTGCAGCAAATGTCAAACAGCAACAACTATAAGTCTGGAAAGAAAAATATCTTCAAACGATACAGCAGCGCTGTCCATAGGTTGCAATGTTTTTTAAATTTTTTGTTTTATTATAAAGTAATAATTTAAATCGTAGTCATTTAATATTTACCATATGTTTTAGAATTCATTTCTAGTTTTGTACAATGTTTAGCTCGTATAGATAAACTTTTTATTTTAATGGAGTGGCTTTAAATTCTTTACCATTTATATAAGAATTTTCTCCTAACCCATAAATTGTATTTAATATTAAATAAGATAATAGTAATTATTATTATTATTGTTAATATCGGTATTAGTTTTAATGAAAGTGTCATTACCTTGTTGGAACAAATATAATTTTGTGAGATAAATTCATTCTACAATTCTTCAATTAATATTTATCTCGTCGCATTACAAAAATTCTTCGTCTATCCTTAATCTACAACCAAAATAATTATGGTAATAATAAATAGGCTCATTTTGTATTGATTAAATTTGCCTGTGGCGACAATTTCATTTCAGTATAAACTTCTACAGTGCTACACCTGACTCGAATTCTTTGCCGATTCATGTACCGATTTACCGACGAGGCAAAAAACGGGAATCGCTTTGCAGTCAGACCTACCAGATAGCAAATGACGCAAAAGACATTGATGACATTAATGGCGACACAATCATTGATTCCATAACTGTTCCCGTCACCGATTCTCGATGTCGAGCTCGATCTCTGTTGTGTGAAGTGGACCCTGATGCTAGTAAACAAATTTCGAATTGATGGAGAATAAAGTCTCTACCATTTCATTTCAGCTGTTCCTTCTTCGCCGATGAAGTCTGTGCACGGAGATGGGGAAAATAATTTTGTGAGACCCCATAGTCCAACACACTCAACGAGTAGATCTATTTTTCGATTAATAAGTTCTATTTGTTTGAAAATCTAGAATGCACATTGACGAGTACATCAAGAAATCGAGCGAGAAACTCAACTAAACCCAAAGAATTACGAGAAACAGCAAATGAAGGTGAGTAATTATCTTGCCCCTCATTCAGTAGAGTTGTGACGATGCGATTTTATGCGACTATTAAACTGAGATTTTAAATTAATTAGTTGAGTTGCTATGGAAATTGCTAACAGTCTTAGTTTTTTTCTAAAATGAAAGTAGTAGCCATGTAATCAATTCTCAATTTCGCGTCTTGTGCTCAGATATATCTATAAATATTGATATTCAATGTCCACTTGGCAAATAATCAATAATTCCTCATACTGATCAATCCAACACTAATTGCTGTCAGCACCACACTCTCACCACACACACGCACACATACATTCATGTAGTGATATTCCACCAGTGAACAACTGAACACATTATTGATTGCTGCAATCGGTTATCGTCACTGCACATGCTGATAGAAATGAAATTAGAAAAAGTGGTTAACCGGTTGTTTCCTTTCTAATTCCATTTCCCATCGACTTCAGTTTGATTTTCAGACATTTCCGCATCTCCTCATCATTATCGTTATTATTATGGCGACTACTTACTCCAATGCCACAACACCAGGTCATCCGTAATATTTCAATGTGTTTAATGACTGCCAATATGTGTAATCATATTTTTTTTGGAATAATTTTCATAGAATTTACATTGAATGGGTTTTTTTTATTTTAAAACTAATTAAAGAAAATCATTAAAATTAATGATTTCTCATGGATCACTCAATTAATGTTTCTGCATTAACTTGATATTTTTAATATTGTCGATTTTTTTAAATAGTTGTTGAATATTTGTAGATATTATTTAAATCGACATTTTAAGTATATTTTTCCATAATATTATGATTTAATATATGGTTTTATTTTTCAAATAACTTCTATGTTGTGATTGAATGTTTCATGTTTCATAGATTGAGTACGAAACTCTTTAAAGTAAACAATATCAAATTTTAATTGATATTTTTCTCAAATATTTATTTGACAGTTTTTTCTAATATAATTGTCATTTCCCATAGAAATGAAAGAGAATAGTCGATTGTATATATCAGTGGATGTATGGATGTTGTCGAGTTATGCAGATAAATTATAAATTATTCTCTTTATTATTTTATTTTTTCTCTTTTATTTTTTTGATTTATCTTCTGTTTGGTGAATATTAAATTTCATTTTGTTGATTACCGTAGATTATGTGTATTAAGTGCTACCTTTTTGGCAAAAAAATTCAGTCTAAAATCCAGAGAGGTCTTAATAGGTGTAGTCAGCAACTTGGCTTGCTGGATCAACCATTAATGCATGTGATTAGCTAGTTTTCTCCCGTTATTCAGCTGCTTTATGATACTACACAATAAATTGATATTTCAGTTAACAAGTTTGTGTACAATTTTCTGATTCCCATAAAATGGCTGAAAGACGAAATTCCTTTACTGGAAGATACGAGCTAAAAGTGGTTGAATTTACCAAAATTGGCTCTGGGGATGATGCTATTTTGCCTAAAGTGATTCCTCAGACACAGATAATGAGAGAATTGAGCAATTAGCTACAAAACTGGTTAATCAACACGTGGAAACAGAAGATATGTTTGAGAATTAAGAAGAATTTCATGGTTTCTATGACGAATAAAGTAATTTAGGTATTCGAAAATTTTTGATCTAATAATGAAGGGGTCTTAATAGATGAAGGTTCTTAATACACGTAATTTACGGTATATCTTTTTTAAGATTAATCAGAAATAATAAATTGTCATTATTTGTTTACTTGTGAATTGATGGAATGGGAGAACCTGTTGTGATGTCATCCCTTCCAATAATAGTCATTATTTTCATAAATAAGCCATTACAATGTAGTCAGCTACAATTCTTAACAACACAACCGATTTGATCAATCAAAATATCTTGAAGTAAATCTTTGTTTTCAATTCTACTCAATATCTGAGCCAACCTTTGTGGAATCAATATCAATCTCCAGGGAGCTCTGAAAATCGGTGCTAGACTTTAGAAAAAAATCATAGAATCGAATTGAAAATCTTAAAACAAATGAAAGAAATTCTTGATTTAATAAAATTACCAAATTTTTAAAACCTTTAACAGGGAAAAGAATATATTTTAAGAATAAGTTATCCTCAGTCTAACTACAGGGGTATCCGTGATATTTACTACAGCATTAAGTCAGTTAGGTTGGCTTAACGCTAGACCAAGATTTGATCTTAAACCAGGGGTTCATTACAGATGCGACTGTGTAAGACGATCATTTTCTATTTTAAACAATTAGAAAATTCTCCATAGAAAAACATTAATATTATGGACTGAATTCAAGGTGTTCAGAATGATCTGAATAAGCACTAACAAATGCCAAGAAATCAAAAAAACACATATCCAAGATAGCCTCAACACTCTTGACTTCTACTTTATCAAAAGATACACAATTTGTATACTACAAATCAATAAATAGTCATTCTCTGATCTAACATATCGCACGCAGTGAAAACAAACGGAAGTTGAAACACAAACCTTTTTTCTTTCAGAGCTCAACATTAAAAAGTGTCCGTCAACATTAAACTACTTAAAATCCTTACATAAATGTATAGAATATTAAGAATAATCGAAGTTTTGTCATTTGTTATGGACATTATAATATCACCAAAAGCTATCAATGTTTGGGATAAATGTCATTTATCATTTAGTCATCTTAAATCTGAAATTTTCACTCAACAATAACGATAAGAACTTTCTTTTTTGAAACTTGATAGGAAAAAATCACAAAACAATGAACGTCAAATAAGAGTAAGTATTATTTGAGTCGATAGCAGTACGTTTGACAACAATTGCGATAGACAGTTTTAAAAGATTTTTGAGAGCCTGATTTTGAAAATCAATAGTAACACCCGAAGAGTTAATTGTAATGGAGTCTCTTTGATTCACACCTATCAGTTACTACTACTGATGATACTTGAATGAATTGGTCTGAATATATTCATTAATAGATCTTGAATGTCAGTGAAGGCCAGTTGTTTCCTTTGGCTGTAATATAATTCAGCCATTTTGATTTTATATCAACAATTTTAAATATTATGTTCTTATTAATATTACTATTTATGATTAATTTGCTTTTATAATTCATGTTTTATATTAAATACAATATTAAATATAATATATTAAAGATTTTCATTTCATATTCGTTTCATAAGTTTGAAAACAAAATTTCCAATACCCAGTCAGATTAGTGTTTGGTTTTATTTTCTACTACAAGATATTATAAGCAATCTAAACGACAATGACCTTAAAAATCTCTGAGTGACGGTTTTAATGAAATGAAAATATTTTGTGTTTAATTAAAATATGATGTAATACAATCGACCAATTAAAATTTATGATTCGTTCCCTTATTATAATATAAAGTTAAAGAACTCACAGCGACATTATCTAATTCATTACAGGTAGAAAGAATTGTAGAAAAGAACTATTTCTATAAAATTATCACTAAAGATAATAAATTATATTATCTTATTAACATTATATAAAGTATGATTATTCTTATCTTTAAGATTGTAATTAACTTTCAATTTCATAATATTTTATAATTTTATCTGCACCTTTAGCTAAATATAAAATGAAAGATAAATTTTCCTATATTTCAAATTGTATTTTAAGTGAATTATCCAAAACATACTGAATTGTAATGTCATATATCGATTATACGTTATATTTGAAGTTGATTAATATAATTAATATAAACACAATTTATTATATTTATCTTATCAATGAAAATCATAAAAGTAAACCGAGACAGATTCTTACTATCTAATATTGTAAAAAATTTAATCTAAAATTCAGTTAAAAATGTATTTGATCTTGTTACCATTGAATTATTTTTATTTCTAATAATATTATTTAAGATTTACTGATTAACCACCAAATGGTATCAGGCCATTAGAATCATCTAATATATTGAGTTGGTGCATAAGTTCGTGCGATTTTTTACAATTATGAAGAATGCATATCGATCAAGAATAAAAACAATGCAAAAAAATTATGAATTTATGAAATCATTAGAAAAAACAAATATATCAGTCTCAATCGGTGATATATTCTTCGCCACAATCGATCACTTCTTTCCACCGTTCTGGCAGTTTGTCGATCCCACGTTTGAAGAAGCTTGGTGATTTTTGGTCGAAAAAAAGTTTTTATTGCTTCTTGGTTTCAAATGTCTGACCAGAAAGATGGTTCTGCATGGAGTGGAAAAGATGAAAATCTGTTGGGGCTAAGTCTTGCGAATTTGGAGGATAGGGAGGAACTTTCCAGCCAAGCTCTTCAATAGCCAACTTTGTCATTGTGACGACATGTGGTCGAGCATTGTCATGCTGTAAAATTATCTGCTTCTTATTGGTGTTTTGTTGCAGTGTTTACTCGCTTGAGTTATTCACAATAAAATGTGACATTAATTGCTTGGTTTCTTGGCAAGATTTCGTAATGGATAACACCAACTTGGTACTACCAAATTTTGCGTTGGTGAACTTAGGGTTTCCCACATGGTTGTGGTTGCTTTTGAGAAATTACCCAATCTTTTTTGTGTTCTAAATTTACATACATGCACCATTTCTCATGACGATCCTACAAAGTGAAGATTGTTGTTGCTGCACAGCAGTTTGATGACGAACGAGTAAAGATGCTTAAATCGAAACATGTTGATTTTTGTGACTTTCTTTGAGAAAATGAGGTGCCCATGATCCAAGCTTTTGAACTTTTCCCATTTTCATGAGATGTCGAGAAATAGTGGTATGATCACACTCCATGACTTATCCAAGCGCTCGTGTCGATTGACGCGGATCATCATGAATCAATTGGTTTAAACAATCTTCATCAAAGTCACTAAGTCGGCCGAGGTGCATTACTTAAATCAAAATTTCCAATTAATAAATTTCGAATATCACTTTTTGCGCTGTTCGTTCACTGACTGCCTTTTCTCAAATAGCATAAATAATAAAATATTAATTTAAAATTGTACCAATTGCATACTTGATTATATCTGGCACTTACAGTATTCAGTTAAAATTGCAAAACAAATGGTCTGATTTTAATTTTTCACGAGATTTTATTTCAATTTTTATTTGTTTATCTATAACCAATACTAGTTTTAGTAAGTCCATCAGCATCAATAAATACCATACACAAAATGAAAGACCGTAAATTTATCGATCCTTTCTCTCTCAAAAGAGGAATGGCTATATTCAGTTTTATGTTGGATAGCTTTGAACCAGGAATGATTCCGGAATCCCAATTAGTGGCTTCACTGCTCGATTTGGTACTAAGTTGGTTGTATTTCATAACCGTGTTGACATAATTATAGGAGGCACCTGTGTTAGCCAGGGCTTGTTTACTTCTAGAATTGGCAAATTTTGTTACGCGATGTAATAAAGGTGAATGGCCAAGTTGGATGCGCATTAACTTTTCAGGTTCATATCGACACAGTTCAACTATACCAACCACTAATCACCAATTCAGTGGAGTGTCAATTTCTGGACCAACTTCAATGAAACAAAATTTCCCTGCCCAACTTTTGAATAGTACCAATAGGAAAACGAATTTAATCCAACGACAAGCCGGTCAAATGTTTCACAGCTGGGCAGAGGTCTAAATTTCTTAGCGGGTGGATTATTATTTCTTTTAATATTTATTTAAATAAGGCTCTGGGAACAAGACTGGAATATTTTCTGAAAATTGAACAAGCTGCAGATCGATTCTCAAATATTTCTGAGATTCAGGATGAGAGTAAGATGAGGGAATTGCAAATCCTTGATGAAGAAGAGAACTTCTTAGATGATTGTAAGAGTTGTTATTTCAAAATGATTTGCAATTGATATCAATCATAGCAACCGTCAACCCGAAAGGTGACAGTTGTCCTTATGCTTTGAAATCAGTAGTTGTCCAACTGCTTCTGGCTATCACGACATATCTGCGCGAAACTCATCAATTTCTACCCAAATATCGAGTTCCCTCGACTCATAAAGAACGATCATACCATTTAGATATTTCTCAGGAATCTAAGCGTGTACCAGGTGATGTCACGTGCAGAACCATTTCTCCAACACAAGGAGTTGAATTACATAGTCCAAATTCTGATGACCAGGATTCTGTGGAGTCCACTATTTGCGATATTACCCAGACCAATACAGGTTACTCAATTTTCGAAATATTATTCATATTTTATGATTTTTGTATACGAATTATTAAGGTTATGCAACTAATATTCATAGCATGGTATTTAATATTTAAAATTATGTGAGAAATATCAAGAATTTAGCATGATCTAAAAATTTACATTAAAATTCGAACTGTTTGGAATGAATTGGATTGATTAGTTAGCTATATATGGTTTTGTTTGCAGCTTGAAATTGTCCTGCTCAACTTGAATTAGACTTTTATTTTGGATTTTTAAATGAAATTTCCTTAATATGCAAATATAAGAAAATAATTTAATCATATAGCTTATCAGTTTTACAACCATAGTTTCAATACACATTATTATGAGTAATCAATCGGGCGAGTGTACACTGATGTTGATTTGTTCGAGTTTTACCCGTATCTAGTATATGCAGAATTCTGAGAAAAATTATAGATAAATCTATAAACCGAAATATTGGTAAATCACAAATTAATCATCTGTTGCATAATTTTTTTGCTTAATTACTACTGATAATAATAAATCAGTGGTTAAATACAAAATAAGAATTAAATCCTTTGTTGTAAAAAGCATTGCTATAATAAAAATAACCCAACATAAAATAATAATTATTATTAGAAGTTCATCAACCACCCGGTAATAGAAGAATCAGTTTTGCTTTCATTCAAGAAAGATCAGCATCTCTGCATAGTAGCAATAATTCATTAGATCAAACGGACGGATCGGGATCGAAGGAAAGAAAAGGTAATTTAACGATAAAGTCACTGTTATAAAATCGGATAACTTGTACAAATTCCTTCTTAAATTTCTACAGCAACTCGCTCGTCACCAATGGAGGCCCCTGTTGCCACTAACCAGATCAATAGCTATCCCCACATGATTTCGACAACGGCGACTTTCTTGTCTCCCATTAGAAAAATTAGTGAGACATTAGAAAGTGAGTTTTCCCGAAAAGCAACGCGGTTTCAGTTTTTCCTCATACCATATAAATTGTGGCCTCTGCGCTGATGCGTGATGGGCAGCATATATCTCTATACATATTTATATATCCAATGGTGTTGCATTTGGTTTCATTTGAAAATTCATCGTTACTATTTTTCATTATGATTATATTTTATGTGTTGCACGATTCCTCGATTTATTTGCAAAATTTTATTTTCTGCAATACCTTTTCTTTTGATTGATATCATTTGTAAGCGGTTTTTAAGTGATTCTTGCCTCATTATTTCTAGGGAGAAAATCCATTGGCGGTAAAAACCTGTTGCGGAAGCGTCGTGGCTCTGGAAGTTTTCAGCGCACCAACACCGTGACAAGAATGATCAAGCGTTTGTTTCTATAGTCGTTTGATGAAATTTTGTTGATTTGTTTATATAGCTGATCCTGTTGGCTCAATTAGAGGTCCGTCCAGCACACACACAAGAATCGGAAGCATAAGATGTCGCAAAGAAAGCTCTCAATCGCAGATCAGTTCATTTGCTCCAGAAACAAGCACAATGAAGGAATATAGTGAAGATACACCTACAAACTATTATCAAATCAGTGGTCTGGCGAAATTAAATGAGCAAGACAACTTTTCGTCACATATGCCATGGATGCGAGTGGTTACCCAATTTGCTAATAAGTAATAATATAATGGTTTTTAATTTATTATTTATTAAACGATTTAAAACTTAATCAAAGTTAAATAGCACATGATGTATTTTTTGTCATAAAATTTTTCACAGCATCTTTCCAAAATATAGTTGCAAACATGTAAATTTTAAAATTTCGGATTTGAGAATGTTTCAAAATAAAATAAATGATTCGGAAACTAAATTAACATCCATTTATTGTTTCTTCTAAGATTTGTTTCATAAGAGATATTATTTAAGTTCAATAATTAACTAAATCCTCAAAACCATGAAATGAGATATAAAATATTCCAGATGTAAGCCGCTACTATTTTATAAAACAGGCTTTGTAAACGAATTGAGAAGTCACGACATCACATTATGTATTTAAATACCATTATATAAACAAATTGATATAAAATTAAATCTTTAAAAATTGCACGAGGTCTACGTGGTTTAAAAAATTGGGGGATCAATGGGAAGAATTTTTCAAAAAGTGCAAAAAACAGTATAATTGATACAATTATAATATTTTAAAAAAATTATAAAAATTTAACCCTGTAGCATTATCAAGTCGAGATATTCGCTCTATGCCTTATATCTATGCATAGAGCGAATCACACTGATGCTAAGCTTCTTTCAAGGTAATAAAACTAATCTTATTCATGAGATCATTAGTTTTAAAAAGGAAAATATTTAATAATAATAATATAAACTGGTAATTAGGCACATATAAATTATATTAAAATTTTTTGTTTTTTTTTGCTTTTTCCCATTATAGGAACTTTACTACTGTTGAAATTTAAATCTTTTAGTGTGTCGCAAGGGGTCTACCCAAAAACCTTAAAACATAGTAAGGGGTCTACGAGAGAAAAAGTTTGAGAACCTCTGGTATAGTTCTATCATGAAATGTTATATCTATAATAAGTTTTTTGATATATGATTTTATCAAAGGAATGTTGTCGGTTTAATTCATTGGGAATGATTGTGTTGGGTTTACGTTTGAAGCTTGATTGTATTAATTACTATTTATATTGTTAAATATTAAAAACTGATGAAGATTTTCTTACATGTAATTTTTATCATAAAATCTTATAATCTTTTTCATAAATTTCAAAATAAATGAGCAGAAATAAAATTCCCGGAATTGATTTCAAACAATTAAGTTCGTTCAGACAATCTATTGACCGAGACAATAAATATTTATTAAGCGGATTTTAAATTCAATATTTTATTTAAAAATTTTAAAAATTAGAATCAATAATTCAATAAATCAAAAATAAATCACCTATAACTAACAGACATTGAATTATTTTAGAATTAAATCTTAGCAATAGTTCGCTCAAAAGTAGATCATTAGATACTGGAGGGAAAAAATGGAAACAAAACACCATTTTATGAAACCCATGCTGACAAAGAACAAATCAAATTGAATATTGAAATAAATATTCACAATTATAAAATTTCGTGACAATTCAATATGCAGCCTAATGAAAATTTGATGAGGTTGAATTGTTGTTGTTGTAGATCTGTGAAATTGTGATTGGTACAAATCTATTGTGTAACTCTATTGAAATACTGTTTTTTTCAGAAATAATTTGTCCACGTTTCACTGATCAATCCTGTTTATCAACTCTCAATATTGTTCCGTTATTATTTTGATCTAGATGCCGTGGATCAGTGAACAAATAATAATTCGGGATAATTATTCCGAATATATAACATTCCCTAATTATTATAAATTAACAGACCACAATAATATAGAATTATTTGATAATTAAAATATTAGATTATGATCATGTTGAGGTTGGAATGATAATATCCAATATTTAAAAAAATGTATTCTGTTTATGAATATGTGTTTGTGTCATCGTTCTAGAGCAACTAGAATGATTCTTGTTTGAAAAAAGTTTCAATCTGGTTTATAAAACATCATTCGTTAAAAATAAAATTTTCTAAATGAAATGTAAATATTAAGAAAAAAATAATATAAAAATCATTGTGAATAAATTTTATAAACATGAAGAAATACAAAATTCAAAAAACGATGTTGATAAAAATAAATATAAAATAATGTCGATAAATATTTAAGTGGTTAAATAAATTTCTTTAATAATCTACCATTTTTTTTAAAAAATTTCCACATATGTCGATTTCAATTGATTAGAGCTAACGAATGGCATTTAGTCGATAAACAATTCAAATGAGAACATTATGAAATCGATATACATATCTATTGTTATTTTTTCTCATCTATCTCTCTCTTTTAACGAATTTTTGATCTCATTTCCA
>JBBMOY011102554.1:0-10830 GCA_037951405.1 Platydemus manokwari
CTTAAAATACATTTTCAAGCTTGATTTCAGTTTAATCGTAGAAATAATTTTGTTTATGAAACTTTTTAAAAATTTCTTATCAGAAAGAAATTCGATTTTTACTTGTTTAAATATTATCTAAGAATTATTTTTAGAAAATTACATGAAATCAATTTTCTACAATTTTTGAATCTATTGTCCAAATTCACAGCCTTCTTTAAGATACAAATATTCGTTTCAGGTGTGATAAGAATCATTTGAACTATATAGTATTTGAAATGTAGATTCATTAACAAACAGACAATTTTAAACAGTTATATTTATATTAAATATGAGCACTTAATAATAATGAAATAAATAATTCTTAATGTTGTATTGATAATGGTTTGAATTGAATGTCAAACATTACTCCAGTATGAATTTATAAGTTAGATTTTTCCAAATTTTAAGCTGTTATTAATTTTTTTTTATAGAAAAATAATAATTTGTACATTATTTTTATAAAATTGTGGAATAATTTTAATGGGTTAAAATCAAATTATCACCGTTTAACGATTTAGCCTTTGTTTCTTCAATTTACCACAAATTTATTTACAAATTTATTATGTGTATCACGGTTGTTTATAGAAAAATTTCATAAATAAACAATAAAATTATTAAAATATCAACGTAAAGTGTTCGAATAAAATGAAACTATAATAATTTAAAATCAATTTATTAGAAAAAAATTATCAATTATGTTTAGTCCAAATTCAAATTTCTAATGACTTTTCTTATATTTCCTTACAGCAGTAACACCTTTGTACTGCAGAGTCTAAAAATTACCGTTAAATTTTATATTGTTTAAATAGATTTTCTAATAACCAACCATAATGTACTCATCACCTACTAATTCTCTAGTAATGGTACAGTCGACATCTCTCTTCTGAGTTTGAACAAACTTCGTATCAGATTCTTTTCTAACAATTGACTGAAGAAATTCATTAAAAATTACACAAAATAAAAATAAACCTTAAGTTTTTTGTCATCAGCTGTATGTTCATCAAATTCTTCATCTAGTTTGAACTTAATTTCAGTGCTCTTTAGAGTTGAAACCGACTTTATAGTTGTCCATCCATCCTCAACGTGGAACTCTTGAGTTGACTTAGCAAGTTTAGCAAGTTCCCTTGTAACCAATGGTACGCCTGTATAAAAACGGATTATACAAGTCAATCACGATTGCTACAACAATCTTACCAAGTTCTTTCATATATTCATCGAAATTCGAACTATCGACCAGATGCCATTTTCCAACAAACTTGTCCATATCTTAGAGGGAATGTTGTATTTGTCATAAAAAATCTTGTTTTTATAGACAAATACGAAATACACATACGCTTACTAATCAGCGAATACATACCATACACTTCCTGTATCCTGCACTGAACTGATGTGATTCAAACTTTAATCTAATGCCTGTAGATCTTATTATTGAAGATCAAAGGCCATATTTGATATTATTACGAGTACACAAACATAACAAAAAAGTTCAGAAACTAATTGTCTGAATAAATCTTCTCAGTTTGGTTAATGTCAATCAAAAATATTCATTGGTATCTCCAAACACCTGAATCATAAATATAATATTTATTGAATTAATTGCTACAGATTTAATAAATGTACTTTCAGAATTGAAGCGTTTGATTTTTATTATTTAACTTGTTGATACATCAAGTGAAATTAATGCAAAACAAAAAATAACTAATTTTTTGTACTCAGCAGAATTGAATGAGTTTATATTGATAACACCGCTACTTTTAATATAAAAATAAGTGTATCACTAAGATGAATTACAAAATTTCTGACAATATTTTTTAACTTTTATTAACCTAAATTTATATCTACAAATTTTTTCGTAGTTTCATTTGCATAAAAATATTAAAAGATCCCATTTGTGATTAATTAGAGCTTAGCTGCTTTAATTCACAAAAACCGCATGAATTTTATTTTTTTAGATACTATAAATGTTATTTTCTTGATTGTTTGATCACAGAAATTATTTGATAAATCATAAAATTTAACTCTTAAATTTCTTTATTAGATCTGAAATGAAAATTTCTTCTGATTTGTGTTTTTTTTTCCAAAAATTGATTTTTGTTAAATAATCTTAACAAATATTAAATTGAATTGATGAACTTGGGAGAAGTTAATAAATGCAATATAACACAGAAATCTAATTCCAATTTTTTGCAATTTTTATTTTTCTAGTTATTTAAAATTGTTGTAACTTAAATCTTCAAATAATCAAAGAATAATAAAAGAAAATAAAAGAATTATTAATAATATTCGTGCCATTCTTTCATATAATATTATCCCAGATATTCAATGAAATAATTATATTGATTCAACTTCTATATCAATTAAATATTTTCAATAATATTAATTGTATTAAATTTAAACTTCTGTTATTGTATTAAATATGACTTAAAAGCATCATAAATCTGAATTTGAATAATTGGATTCGTATGGTATAATTCCACCATAAGAAAGGAAAATCAGGAAGAAAATGGAAAAAAACATTATTTGTAAAGAAAATTTCTATCGAAAAATAAACATAGAAACACTGAATGATTTTGACGATACCAAAAAAATAATCTATCATAAATTCATGTTGCCAATCACGTTTTATTTTTAACATGTGAACTATTATTTTATTTAGAAACGATGAATAATGAATGGTAAACATAACAATGAAATTTATGAAATACTATACCAGTTAATTTCGTTAATCTAATCATTAAAATTTCTATTCATACTCAGTGTATAGATTTTGCGTGGGTGTGTATTCGTCAGTTTTCAAAGTCTGTATAGGCAAAAAACTTTGAATGTATACGAAAATGTATGAACGATCACAATCTTTGCCATACTTTCTTTTATTTTTACCTGATTTCCTGATGTCACTCATTTCTGCATCACCGTATTGTGCACTACTAATGAGTACCCGTTTAAATTAAAATGTAATCTCCTCATAATTTGCATTACATTACATCCTTTCCGAATATCTTCAAACAATTTTTGATTACTACCATAATATAAGACTCAGTTTAATATGAAATTTACTGATTCCCACTATCTGTCTTATTTTTTAAACACACAGACACACATATATGTTGACTTTTCGGGGTTCTTGGTTTCTCAAAAACTTTTATTTCTTTATTATTTTTACACTATTAGAGAATATTTTAGTCTTATGAGTACTATGGAGTTATAATGACCCACGGATAATCGCAAAACCTAATATTATGTTGTTCTTTCGCCTCAATTAACTCTAGTCCTTGCATGGAGACAGGATGATTGCTTTTTTGAATTTATATTAACCTTTAACTTTTACTACCTCAACTGTATCTTGCCAAAAAATTTGATGAGATGATTTTGATGATAATATTTAAGGGAATGATTGTAGAACCTAATAGCACTTGGAGATTTAATATTACAAAAACTTTCTGGTTTAAATATACTTTCATTATTATAACAAAAAATAAAACGAATTTTCAAATACTAATATGCATTTAGTAAATATTAGGTTTTAGAACTACTTTTAACGTAGTATATTTTATACATAATTCAAGAAGTGCCTAGAGGAGTAAAACCAGGTATTACGGAGAGGAAGAATATGAAGTTTTTATAAATTATAGATGATTTTGGAATTATTGGATCTTACTTAATCTTCATATGGCATTGATATCTTCCAGCATGTGCACTGGACATAAGCAAATCCTGGATCCCTTACGCAATTGAATCTTCTTCAGCTCCGCTAGATCGTAATATTGATATTAAGTATTATCATGCTTTTGTTCTGCAGTCCTAACTGTGTCCTATCGGTGCTTACTGTGTCTAAACTGGGTTTTGTATAATTGCGGTCACTGCTTTATATAGGTAGCGGTGACTCATTCCTAGATATTTTCCAGGAATATTTATTTAATGCAATGCATATATCTTTATTGCACTGGAATTTATTGTGAGAAAGAAATTCTCAGCAATTAATTCCATTATAGCAGAGTGAAATTCTCTGTGATTAAATACATAGCTATTTTATTTTATTTTATGCTTGACTATTATTTTATTCTAACTGGATATTTAATTTCTTCTGCGCGATAATGGGTGATCATTCATGGCTGGTTATCAATAATTATTTTGAGTATTTTTATTATATGGGAAATTTTCAGTAATTTTTTAAGTTGTATTTTTAATAGATATTATAAACTGGATTTACAATATTATTTCGGATTTAATTCATATTGTATATTAAAAATAAATATACTATTTTAAATTGTATTTTTAAACATTGTATTCTTGGGATATGAACTTTAACAATTATTTCAACTAGTATTTCAACTAATAATTATAAGTTGAAATAAAATATATTTCATATATTTCATCTCTTTAAAGAAACCTATATCGAGCACTACTGACGAGAAACCGAGTCGAATATATCTTTATATATATTACAGTATGGGCGGGCCCTTTAATTATATTTATCACTTTTCATGAAATATTCACATCTTTATTTATATTCCAGTCTATGGACTTTTCAAGAGCTTTTCTAAATCGTAATTAGATATCTAATTGTAAGAGTGAAAATTGTGATTTTGCCATTCCTTATCTAATATTTTCTACGACGGATTCTGAATAATTGTTCAGTGCTTATTATTTTCTTTTTCTTATTGGATTTTAAAATTATTTTACAAATCTGCCTAGATTAATAATTTTAAATTATTTTTCACCCATATTATTAATAATCTTTTCTTTTTCTCTTACATTTAAAATTCGCCCACATTTATAATTTATTTTATTATTTATGGAGATTATTTTATTATTTATTATCTCGTTGAATTATTATTATTTCTTATAGGATTTATTATTAAAATTATTTTCTTTTTGTTTAATTCATCAATTTTTTCATGATTTTAATATTATTATTTCTCTTTGCATATTATTTCAAAAATATAATTTTTTGCTTTGATAATTCTTTATTATTTTTGTGCAATAACATTTCCAAAAAATTTTACAAATTAATCAAATAAACCATTCAAGAAGAGTCAAATCACAAAGAGTTAAGAGTCAGATTAAGTCAATAAATCACAAAAAATCAAATGTTTATTATTCGTCCATTTCGACTTTCCACCTGGATTGTAGGCTTTGATAAGAGAATGACTGAGACTATTGGAATTTGGGTTTGATCTCCTGATTCGTTGAAGATAAAGATCCTTCTGCGGACATTGTTGTTGATGCTGCGCTTGTTGTTCCTGTCCTGTAACAACGATATAACAAAATATTAACGAAAGATACATTTTAAAAAATTTGAAATAATGTGGGGCTAGTTGGAATAGAGCTGCAAATAATTTTTTCTATGGTGCATGAAAAACTGTAAAAGATCTCGGATATCAATTTTACAAAATGTAGCTTTACAATTTATATGAACTTTTTAAAATATATTAGTAAATGTAAATTAACTATCGAGATTTTAATACTATAGCATTTTTAAAATGAAAAAAAGAACCTTGTACAATTCAGTGGCTTAAATTGGATAATTTTCTATCATTTATGTAACTGGCAGGTTTTACAAGACTTTTATTATTCTCCATTGCGTTCTTAAAAGGTCAAGAAGTGATCACTTAATTAGATCACTTATAATAGAAGTTGAAAAAAATAATTAACAAAAATCTTAAAGCATCTAAAAATAATTAATTAATTAAGCATCGTTTTGAAAAGTTTGAATAATAAGTTTGTTTATATTTGTTGTTCAAACAAATCAACTTTTAAACCCACCTTTGTTGTTTTCAAATGAATTTAACTGAAATTAAAGATGAAATTAGGTACAATTTTTTATTAAAAGTATATATTGTCAACATTGTAGGCGGTTAAAAAAAGAAGAGCAACTTCATTTAAATAAGTTAGAAAATTTTAAAAAAAATGAGGCCAGAAATAATAACAAATTTAAAGATAAAGTCTGAGTTATTTGTATATTTAATTATTTATTGATTAATAGACTATGATATTATTTGATGGATTTCAATCACAGTTTGATAAATTGGCAATTTTTTATGAGAGGACAAATATGTGCAAACTAGATCATAATGTTCATTTTATCAGCGAAAGGGACGTAAGTGAATACGAAATACTTGAAACAGGTATTGACGATATTCTTGAAATTAATCTCAGAAACGTATTTAATTTATTTTGCGTGAAATGTGAATTTTCTTTATTTTAGTTAAAAGGAAATCAAAAAATTAACGAAAATTTGGAAAAATTTGACAACAAGGAAAATCTAGAGAAGCAGTTTCAGCAATCACAATACTTAAAACATGTAAAGATTTCTTATTTTTAAAGTATCCATAGCATATTTGTTAAACAACTGATTTACAAGATCCATTCTTAGGAAGCTGAAATGATTAATATTCAGCTAAAAGCTGAATTGGAGAGCCTCGATGCTCAAATTAGTTCCATAGTAAATAATGAAGAACCTTTAGAATCATATGATAACGATGAAATCATGAATCAAATTGATAAATTGACATCAGAAATTTCGATCTCGATGAAAGAAATTTGTTATAATCAATCGGTATTGGAAATTTATCCCGACTTGGAAAGGAACTTAAAAGATCAATTGGAATCTACTCAATTAATTGAAAAAGTATACTGATGAATAATTATTATCTAATATCATCGTCATTATCTTTCAGATTACCCAACAATATCGCCGCCAATTGCAAAGACAAAATCTGAGATTGAGTGCTTTGGATCAGGAGTTGCTTTTCCATAGTAACTTGAAGGAAATCTTTGATTTATTGGCTATATTTGCTGATGATCTGCAATCTCTGAATAATAAGGTAAGCTGTTATGTCGAAATATACGAGTGAAGGTATTTGGGTATTGAATTGATTATTGGATGATCGTTTGAAACAAATTATTTTCTCAATCCGTTTCTTACGGAGGTTGAAGTTAAATGATACTGAGTGATTCGCATTGCTTTGAAATAATTATTCTCATGGGTGGACCTCGTGAGATTTCATTGATTATTTCACATATTTTCTGGTTTTTCATTTTAATATATAAAATTATTTTAATTAATTAAAACATGATTCGTCATCATAGTAACATCTAGTCATGGTGATATTGAGGTCTGATTAATATTGTTTTATCGATCAAGAAATTTTAATCAGCAAAAATAAATAACACTACAATTATAAATTCTACTTAAAAATCCCTTAGCAGTTATCAATCGATTCACAACGAAATTCACATTGCTAAAAAATGATGACTAGCTAATATGACATTAATATCGATTGTTTGATGACGTTGAGATGACATATATAATTTACTGAGTTTAGTTAGAAAAATCTCTCTGAAACCTTGACCTATATTCGCGTAGCCATGACGACAAACACATCTTAATCGTTTGAAATGATTTTACTGAATGTAATTGCAGGTTTATGTTATTGATTGAATCCTCACAATGATTATCATTTTCAATTTATATACTGAATATGATTTATAATTCTGAGTTATCATTTTGATTTATGAATATATTTTTCAATGAAAACTTAATACATGTTTATTTCATAAGGTTGCTGGTGAAAACTATTGTTCTCATTTGTATATTGATTATTTATAGATATAGATTTGTGTTCCTCATTATTTTTAAACTATAGCTTGACAAAGTAATGAAAGGCATAAATGGCCTTGAAGAATCTGTCCCATCAAAAGATGAACAACTATTGTTACGTTTGAAGAGTCATTTCGATAACAATTTTCCACAAGTGCTGGATGCTCTAACAAGTACAGAATCATTGAAACATGCTTTTGTGAAGGAAAATGTGGAGAAGAAAAACATAATTAACAAAATCAAGAACACGGTGGAGAACTCATTACATTTCCTTGATAGAATGTAATGATTTTATTAAATGATATCCATTGATTTATAAGAATTTTTGATAATTTTTCAATTTTTTATGATTTGGTTTTATTTAGCTATGAAAACGTTAATGATTTTAGCAATGACATTCGAAAAAATAGCTCCAGAAGTGCAAATTCCAGAACGAGTTTAGTTAATAAAGTCAACCGTGATCTGTTTTCGGTTGGATTTCTCAATTCGAAAAAAATCAAAAATAAATTGAAGGATATCAAAAAGAAACAAGAATTAATTAAATTAGATATCGATTTTGAGAAATAAAGTTTTCGTTCTTAATTTTATCAATTAATTTTTGAGCAACAGAATTGAATTTTGATCATTTTCTTGAAAAATTATTTTTTCTTCTTTATTATTGATTATTTTGTTAAGTGACGAGTGTTAAAACAAATATTTCTATCACTGATATCACCACACCAGATGGGGATTTCTGATTCGGGATGTAACAGTATGTCTTGATATGACCTTAGAAATCGAATGCTTTTCCAAAATAAGTATTTCAATTATTCATTTGATTTAAATTAAAGCGGGTTATAATAAACCAAGTTCTTTAAAGATTATACCCAAAAAATATGTTGCACAAAACAGTGATGGAGATTGACGTCTAACATCTTTGATACCGATAAAATATATTCTGAATAATATTACGTAATATTTGAAACTGTAAAATATTAAATTAATTACAAAATGTTTTAGGTGTGATTTGTTCTATTGCTTTAATCCTCATTAATATTACACATGTTAAATCATAAAAGCCAAACAACCCAGTAAAAATCAAAATAATAGACATAGTAAAAAAAAAACCACAAAGACACAAACTGTCCCATGTAATATTTTTGTATAAGCAGAATATACACGTCATAAACGACATTGATTATCAACATATTTGGTACTTATTTTATACTTTAACCAAACATATTTGGAAACTTACATTTATTCTTTGTATGAATATTCGATTAAATATCTTACTCCTCAATTATTTTTGTAGATTTCGATGTTATAAAGAAGATCTCAGAAACCAAATAATTTAAATATAACAACTAATGAGTTTTGATCGTGTAACCATCCACTTTGAATATGTTTTGAGACTTGTGAAATGATCTCTGGAAAGTGTGATTTATGCGAAGGCTTATAATATTTATTGGGAATTTATTGAGTTTATGAACTACATATCAATTGGTAATAAATATAAATGAATGTATTTTAATTTGTGACATTTAAAATGTACATACAACAAAAAGATAAGCGGTTGCATGCACTACAACTTGTCCTAAGTGAATTCTTCAAACAAATATAATTGGAATGGCATAATTGAAAACATACAAAAAATCGATATTTTCTAAATGGCATCGAAGATTGATTAAAGAATTAGATAATTGATGAAGCAGCACGTATACAACCATTTGTCTATTCGAAGCTATATTATTTTGCTTTGTCTTCCTTGTCTTTGAATTGTTATCCAAAATTTCCAATATCTTTCTACAAAATCAATACAATCCGTACAATTAATATTTACAGGATTACTTTATTTAGAGCAACAATCAATTCTAAAGATAAATATGATCAAAAAGTGGTTTAATCTGTTTTATTAACAATTGCGACAGGCTTAAATTCCAAGCCATAATAATATGCTTCTGAATAAATTTCGATAGGTTCAGTAATGGGAAATTCGTTCAATCAAAGTTTAAAGAAACAATTTATGTAATATTTTTCAAATTTATGGACATCGGTTTGATCTTGGTTCCACCTTCAATAATTTAATATATTTTTTGTTCACAAGACTTTCTAATTATGTTAAAGAGGTTATTGCTGTAACTAAGAACGGTAACTACGTAATCCAGATAGCTATATTAAGAGTTTTCCTGTTGTTTTTATTGACATTTTGATTTTAGAAAAATGTAAATTTCTGTTTATAAAATATTGACTGGCTTCTTGGTTACATTTTTTGATTTATTTATGTAATTTATTTGGACTAGTATAATTTATTGACTTTGTTATGTTTCTAGTTTATATTGTTGAGTGAGATTAAATTCTGAAAAAGTAAAACGGATTTGCATTGTGGAACTCTTGTTTAATCACTCTAAGCATTTGTATGACTACACAACCATACAAGCATAACAACCAACCAATCACAGCGGAGTTAGATGGTAAACGACAATTGAAAAAATAGACATAGCCACACAATAACACACATATAGGGTTTGACCGATCCCACTCATGCAAAAACTAAAAATCCCAATAGGGCCATAGAAAAGCAAAGATCGAATCAAAATGTGATACAAATGACACAAAAATTTACACACAGATCTCGAATATAAATATCAATGTAAAGATGGCCAACTAGCAGTTGAAAGACATGTTTTGTTTTTATTTTGAGAAGTATGTTGAGTGTATTTATTTTATAAGTCGTACTAATAGTTCAGAAGTATCCCAGCAGTATTATAAAAATACCAATAATAAAGTTGCTTAGTTCCTCACTAATTTCTAATAGAATTAAAGTTTCAAATTTAAGGGTATTTTTAATATAATAACATAAAAGTATCTTAAAATCATCACGGGAATGTATCGAATTATAAATTGTTTTACTGAGAAATTATGGCTACTATTGATTAAAGATTTATCAAGAATCGACAATTTATTTTATCATTCAACAAATTCTGTATTGAACTTTATTCAAGAATTTTACTGGAAAAAATAATTAAAATTATCTTAAAATACTTAGAATAATCAGAATACTTTATATAATACCATTTTGAAATCTTGTTTCATGCTTCATTTATATAAGTTATCATAGGATTTAAAAAGTCAATTGGTAGTCCAAATAAAACTTTTGTTTTCTATTAAGATAATCGAAATAATTTAAATCTAAATCGTTCAATTGGTAAAATTATATAAATTTGAAA